>CM076581.1:1483049271-1483234976 GCA_034641835.2 Pinus albicaulis
TTGGCTCTCATAGTCCCTGGTAGAAGACAAGTGAAGAATATGGATGTCTACTTACAACCACAGGTAGATGAATTGAACGAGTTATGGGATGGGATAAATGTATACGTTGTATCAAGGCGCATTGTAGAAGAGAGGAGTTTTACGTTGTATGGCATATGTGATTACATTGCACATGATTTTCCAGGATTAGGAGTTTTCTTTGGTAAATTACATGTTTATAGATTTGTTTATATACGTAACAATATTATTTTTCATATTAGTTATTTAATTCGTTGTAACTGTTATGGTCTTCATGATATTATTTAACTTTCCATGCATATTTTATACAATAATTTCATAGTTTTACGTTGTATGGCATATGTGATTACATTGCACATGATTGTCCAGGATTAGAAGTTTTCTCTGGTAAATTACATGTTTATTTATTTCTTTATATACGTAACAATATTATTTTGCATATCAGTTATTTAATTCGTTGTAATTGTTATGGTATTCATGATATTCTTTAAATTTACATTCATATTTTATAAAATAAATTTTGTGGACCTTCTTTGAAAGCTATATGGTCCAATGACCTACGAAATGTAGTGTATGTCTGCTCCATGGTATTCCTCCCAGAAGAACACCCTTACAAAAGAGCAGTAGCCGCTTTCAATGGTAAACGAAAGAGAACCAAAAGGCATCTAATAATGACAATAGTTGAATGGCTTAGAGCATATGAGAGAGATAAGGAGAAGGAGTTCATAGAAATGTTTGATTCAAATGGGGAGCCCATGTTCGATGATCCAGAATTCTTCGAAACATATGTTGAGAAATTTCCCATTGGGATGAAAATTAAATCTATCTTTTATAACCTCCCTATTTGAAGCATCTTAAGGTTACCTAGTTATTAGATGCCATGCATATAATTAAAAATGTTTCATATTATTTATGGAGGTACATATCATTGAAACAAGGTGACACATTGGCTATTAGGAAAGATCTTATGACTTTAAAAACTAAAAATAAACATTGGCCATGATGATTAGAAAGTACAGGATCAGAGGTAGGAATTGGTCCCTCTAATTGATATTTCAAATAAGGTGATGTCCCATGGATTTTTAAAAAACGATGATCTTTATTTGGCATAGGAAGTTATAATGGGTGTGAGGGTGTCATATTTATATGGGTCTTCACTACAGTGTTGCTTCACCGTGGATGACCATTTGTTAGGGTTTAAATTGCATGACCATTTGAATATTCTAAGGGTACGTATAATGTCAAAAACATGGTTTTATTATTTGTGATAATAAATTTTATCCCATCCACGGATCATAAAACATAACTAATTTTGTATATTATTGCATGTTTTTATAACTTTTCAGTGTCATTATCCTTTGTTTGTGCATGGGTGTGTGAAACATGAATTCCCCCAAGACCTAGGATTTGCAATATATAAATTATCTTCATTTGTATGTTGGATCATGTCAAAGGAGATTAATGTGGCTAGCATTCGACGATGGCATCAAGAGATAGTTGAGATTATTTTTATGTTTGAGATGGAACTGCCGATGAGTTTCATGGACTGAAAAGTTCATCTTCTAATCCACCTAGTAGATTAGGTTAGATTAGCTGGGGTGGTTTCTTGTCATTGGATGTTCTTTAGAGAGGTTCATGAATAAATTGAAAGGTTGTGTTCGACAAAGGGAAAAACCCTAGGGGTCTCTGGCAGAGTGGTAAATATAGTACGAGTCTTTCTATTATGACAGTGAGTACATCAAGAAGTTCGACAACAAACCAAGTGTGGTGATTTTGGGATGATGAAAGGGATGAAGATAAAAGAGAATGGGAGTTTCTCCAAGCGAATGGAAAAAGGTGCTTGATAAAAAGTAAGAGACTTATAATTTTTTAAATTTACAAAAAGTAAATATTCATGTTGAACTTTGATATAATGTATATTTTCATCTCATATGTACTATATGTCAGTTTGATTTCATAATTGAATGCATAAATTGAAGCGATCAATAAATTCGTTCTCTACAATTCTGAAGTGACACAACCATGGGTCACATTGTACAAATAAAAGAGGATGAAATGGGATAGTGACAGGAAATAATTTATATGGTTGAATGGTAGATGTGTGTCTTCTCCCGATAAAAGAAAATATGCCAATTATATGCCCCAATAGTTGGGTTGCTGACCAAGTCAGAGTGAAATACAGTGAAACCTGTCATTACACGCGTGTTGAAGAGGATGCGCTAAACGTATGGATTGGGTGCACTCACTCGGTAATAATCTATTTATGTACATTTTAAACTTAATAATGCACATTTAGAATGTAATTACATCTATATTTCATATTTTAACAATTTGGTTATTATAAGACACATGACACTATGATTTTTTTAACTTTTTATAGGTGAATTTGTTCCCATCTATGTGGGCATATCGACACCATTTTTGCACGGAAAATGCCAATGATGGAAAAATGACACAATACTTTTGAGCGGAAGTCAAGTTTGATCAATCTAGTCGAGCTAGCCACCGTGATCAAAACCTATTACAAGGGACGTTAGGTTACCTCAGAAAGATACAAGAGATAATTGAAGTGGATTTCTCTTCTTTCCAATGTGTTATTTTTAGGTGCAGGTGGTGGAACACCTTTGATCGGAATAATGTAAAGGAAAATCACGATAATAGGCTAATATGTATCAACTCTAGAAAGATGTTGGATGAAGCTAAGGAGCGCTATGTTTTCCCCAAATGCTTCAACCAATTGTATTTTTACCCATATGTGTTGGATAGGGATTGGTGGTTCATATTGAGACATGACCCTAGATCAAAATATATTTTTGAGAACAATAGTGTTATCATGCCAAGCGAGCTGGAAGATAATGAGGGTGATCATGAGAATCGAGAGTGATATGGTACATGTTTTATTTCATCATTTATACTTTTTAAGATGGGTTTTTATAAAGAAGAGGACTTAATTACCTTATAACTAAGAAAAAAATATCACTTGATAAGTTGCAATTATGTTGATCTTGAAAACAATGGTGTATTATATAAAGTTCTTTTGTTTTATAATGTCAATTCATAAAATAATACAGCTACTTGATTTCTTTAAATGTGTGTGAATGACATCTTCAAAATGTATATTGTTATTTTTGGTATGTAAGATCATAATCAAATAATGATAATTGTAAACATCAATTTATTTGCATTACTTTCTAAACTTTATTATGTTACAAAAATTCATATTATTCTAGATTTATTATTTTACAATTATTTATATTCACACAAATCTACAATTTTACAATTTTGGTAATTTAACAATATTTACGATATACATTTTACTTACGGTAGTAATTATGGTTCGAAATTGATAACTTATTTACAATTTTACAAATTCAAAAATTTAGAAATTTTAATAAAATTGAATGATCACAATACATACAATTACAATTGCAGTTTTACAATTTCACAATACAATTACAATTTTATAAATATTTTACATACAATTACAATTACAATTATAATTAGAACTACAAGTGCAATTACAATTTTACAATTTCACATATAATTACAATTAAAATTACAATTACAATTAAAATACAATTACTATTACAAATAAAATTTTACAAAAATTTTACAGATAATTACAATTAAAATTACACTTAGAATTACAATTACAAGTAGAATTACAATTACAATTGCAATTACAATTTTACAATTTCATACAATTACAATCAGGATGAATATAATTACAACTATTTTTTAGAATTTTACAAATTTACAAATTTACGATTTTTAAAATTTTAGCAAAATTTAATCATGACATGAATACATACAATTACAATTACAATTTTACAATTTCACAATACAATTACGTACAATTACATTTACATTTTTACAAATATTTTACATACAATTACAATTAGAAATACAATTTTTCAATTTCACAATTTTACATACAATTAAATTGAAAATTTCAATTACAATCACGATATAATATTTAATAAATATCATGATTTAATATTAAAAATAAACATCACAATCATGACATCATATTCGACTAAAGTACACATCCAAATTCGCTAACATCATCTAATCATCGTGATCATGATCATCTAACAAAACACAAGCATTGTATAGCAACATCACAACACAAACGTCAAATATACCTCTCATGTCAAATAATTGTTATCACATACACATCTATCTTCAAGCACATTAAATAGACATATCTAACATTACCTAACAATATATACATCATGATGAACACCAACATGAAAATTAATTAAATAAACATGAACATAAAATATATATATATATATATATATATATATATATATATATATATATATATATATATATATATAGATATTGATATATAATGTTAAAATTATACAACTATAATATAATTGCATATAAATGTCAAATATCTAATGGTACATCAATACTAGTACTATTCAAGGCCTACTCAGCCGATGGTGTAGCCTCATGCTTAGATAGATGGTGTGCCTGCTATGGAGGTGCATGTTGATCATTCGATGGTGCAGTCTTCTCAAGAACTGCACGCTGATGACTCGTTGATGGAGCAACATGTTTAGTGGATGGTGCGGCCTATGATGATGGATCTGTCTCCTCAAATGGACTTGCCTACTTAGGATCAGGTGCCTATTCTAGACTAGGTACCTGTGGAGATGGTATAGACTGCTCAAATGATGTCTGTTGATCAGGACTAGATGCTTGCTTCTAATCATGATCTCCACCATGTGTTGAAGGAGGAGAAGGTGGAGTACTAGAATGATGATCACTACCCTCATGATCATGACCATTAGATGAGACGCTCCTCTATCGTGCATCTCCGTGGTGCCTACCCCTCCTAGCTCGCTCCATTGCTCTAGAAGCTCTAACGATATGACGCATGAGGGTCAACATATCGCAGGGCGTGCCTCTCCAAAGTTTTGTGATCCTACAATCAACTTGAATATCTATGATCGTAACTGGTCAGACTCCCTCATCAAGTAGCAATCGACAGAGTTGGTCACCCAACTCCATCCTAAATCGGGTGTCTAACCTATGCCTCACCCCCATGGGTATCTACACCCAATGAGGATCATGTTTGTCACCCTAATCCTTTTCCTCTGCTATATCCTCATAAACATCTACGCTTCGATCATTTGGTGGGGGTGGAATCTCATCCCCAACGAATGTCTCGATATATACTAAATATATAGTACAAAAAAAGAATTAGAAATTTTCATTAAACAATTTAATAAAACATGTTAAAGAATGTGTTAAAATAAATTTGATAATTATAATTAATTAATTAAGACAATAAAATTAAACTATATTGATTTAAATAAAACACTAATATTACCTCTCGCATCCGGTGGCTCATCCTGTGTGAATAGAATATTTTTATACCCTTGCCAATCCAAACTGGCATATAGACATGGCACCAGAATGAAGGAGTGATCATGAACACTAGATAGAAACTCTATTGCATCGAGAGATATTCTGGCAGGAAAGTTAGACTAGCCCCTCTTTGGCATCATCTAGTCCCACATCTACATCCTTAAATTCAGCATCGACCTACGAGGCTACTGAATAAAAGTAGAAAAAGGTCTCCCTGGCCAACAAAAATTCCACAACAATTAGAAATAAAATGATAACAATGCTCTGCACAGATGTAGTATTGTGGCCATTGAATCTAGTTTAGGTGGTAGTAATCACCTTGAACCCAATAACATTTATTTAATTGGAGTTGAAGACTCATCGTGGGATACAAAGGCTCTTTTTCACCACACCAGAATGCAAATTCAAATCGGGTGCTTTTGATGAACCCTTAGCTAAACTGAGAGAGGGGGGGGGTGGTGAGTCAGTTTAGTACATTCATGGACATTAAAAATCTTTTCTCTACACCCATTAACTACTTCATTTTATAAGCATCTTAATACATAATTGTTACACAGTAATTTGTCACCATCCCTGCAATCCCCATCTCGCCCATTGGAGGGTCGTTTCTGTGACCAATAAGCAGTGTCATGCCTTGCAAATACCTTCATTGCATCCCTTTCCATGAGGACAACATTTCTCCTGTTGATCATTTCCTGAGCAGAGCCCTAAAAACACATGTTTTTGAATTGGCGCTGGTAGCCCGTTATGTACTCGCGCCAATGGGGGAAAATTAACACTGAGCCCGCGCCAATTGGCGCTCTGTCCCAGTGTTGTACCCGCGCCACTCTGTTTATGGAAATTTTTTTAAAATAAGAGGCGAAGTTTCGATTACAACAACTTTGTGGATGAGTCATCAGGAGTGGTTTCGCCTGAATAACCACGGCCTTCCTCCTTTGGTCTCTTGTTTCCACCATATGGGGAACCTCCCAAAGGATAAGGCCTCCCTTCCACTATTGTAGGGATCTCAACCTCCTCCTCTCCTCTATAAATATAGCCTTCATCCATTGATGAAGGGGCTGAAAGGCTGAGGGGCTGAAAGGTTGATAGTCTTGAAGTGCTGAAGCTTTGCATCTCCCTATTCCCAAGTGCCTTTGTGCTGTAAAGAATCCCTTCTTTCCCTTAAGGCCCATTTAAGCGAGGAGACCATTGTTACGAGACTCTGGAGAGGTTTTCCCTTTCCTTGGCGAGCTTTGCGAGACGTGGACGACCGGAGACCCGTTCGAAGGAAGCTGCGACGTCAGAACTTGGTTGTAACTTCTATTCGTTTATCATTTTAATAGATGACTAGGATTATGGTTCCACTCCTTTTTCCATCATGTTAATGCGAGTAATATCTTTTCTGACCGATGTTTAGTTACGTATGCTGGTTCCTATGCATGTATCTGTTCGTTTCTTCTGTGTGCAGGTGTTCATCCACAGAGATCGTGGAAGGATTGTGATCTGCCAGGGCTGAAGGACGGGGACATCTCTTCTTCAGATCTAGCGTTGGAATCCAGGTAGGCTCTTATCCCAATTCTTTCATTCGTAACTAGGAGCTTGCGTCATAGCATTATTTGTTTGTTGCTAGACCCCTGCTGGGCTAGTAGGGATCGCCTCTGTCCGTAGAGGGGATTTACCTCCTCAACAAATTGGCGACTCCGCTGGGGAGATCGTCCAGTCTTCATTGTCTCGTTTATGTTGTTTCGCTTTGATCGTTTTTCCCTTGCTTGATGAACCTTCTGGGTTGGATTCTTTCTGTGTTTTGGCTTTTGGTTCAGCCCCCAGAGGATCAGATCTTACCTTTGTTTTTCCAAATTTTCACCTTTTCATAGTTGGCTTGATTGGCGCGAGTTTAGCCCTGACAGTCGCGCCAGTTGGCGCAGGTTTCCAGCTTACCAGTCGCGCCACCCCCTGTCTGGCGCGGATTACAGCCAGACAGTCGCGCCATTTCCTGTAGGTGGTAGGGTTACCCTTGTTCGGAAGCTTCTTTTGGTCAGTACTTTGCTTCTGGGTTTGTTTTAGATTCAGCTTGAAGTGGGAAGTCTGGTCTTGGTTGGGAGAAATTCTTTGTTTTTTCATTTTCAGGCAGTGGCGCTTGTTGTCAGTTAGCAACCCGCGCCACTTGGCCATTGGCGCTAGTTTTCGAGTAAAAGTCGCGCCAAGTGGCGCCAGTTGTCAATGTACAAGTTGGGCCACTTTCAGGGTGTATGAAAATTGAGGTTTTTTTCCCTTAATCCTTTGCCAGCGTGTCTTTCCCTTCCGGCCTTTCCTCCGTATGAGCATAGATTACATTGCTCATTGTTTGGAATGTCTTCTTTCTATGATCTCTTGATGTATAAGGGAATGAATGCCTTGTTTTGGTCTCATGATTTGGAAGTCCTCTTTGTGTTTTGTCACCTTTTGAGGGATTTTGTTACAAAGTGTTTTGAAACAACGATTGCATTCTTAGTGTTTGTTTACATCTCTTTTGCATTAGGAAGATTTGCGTTTATTTAGTTTTCGTCTCAAAGTGTTCTTTTTGTTAAAATGCATTAGATCACATTGCATTGAAAAGTATTTTTTGAGATTCATCATTGGACTTAGATCACATTGTTTAGTGATTGAAAACTAAAAATCGCTTTGAGTGCATTCTCTTTTGTTAAAAGTATGCATTAAGTAGATTCTCATTTCATCGAAAAATGCATTGAGTGCATTCGTATTATTTGAAAAGAAAAAGGAAATTGTGCATAGATTACAATTGCATAGTTTTCGGAAAAAGGATTTTGCATAGATTACATTGCATAATTCGCGTCGTTGAATGTTTAGAATACTTTTGGATAGTGAAAGTCATCTAGTTTGGAAAAGTTTCGTTTTCAGTTTTGCTGTTTGTTGCATCATTGTTTGAAGCTCTTCCTTTAACTAGATAGCATTCATCGAATTGAAAAGTTTTATTTTCTCATATAGTTTTGCATTTAGGAGTCCTTTGAGACACTACATACGGTAGGGCCTGAAAATTGAAACTTAATTGAAGATCAACTGTAAAATTTATTCAATTAACCTAAGGTAACATTGGAACTTAACGCAACATATTTAGAAGGTCTAGGCTAGAGACGTGTTCCGGCGTCGTTAAACCTAGCAGCTGTCGTTCGCCTGTTGGCTTTAGACAGCGCTAGTACGGACTTGCGCTCCCCGTACCGTCGCGTATATAAAGGGAGACCCCTCTAGGTTTTCAATCCTTTATCCACCGGAAGCCGAGTCCGCCGCCCTATACCCGTGATACACCGAACACAGCATTCGGGGAGACTACCTGCACGTACGGAAAGTCCTTGGTCGATTTCTGTTTCATTTTTGAAACCAAGGTGTATATTGCAGTTCACGGATATTTGGTACACCCTTTGTGCCTAGTTTTTCATGAGCATTCATTTGGTCTTTTCTGACTCCCTAAACTTGAAAAGACCGTCAAGCGCTTGTCCTTTCACGCTTGTATCAACTATGAAAGAGATAGAGTCATATTTTTATCGTTTCTCGACTCTTAAAACATGAAACGGTAGAATTTCTTATTTTCCAATGTGGTAAAATCAATCGCCCACGATCACACACCCGTTTAGACATTGCTTGTGACTGTTTGATCGTGTGTCTTAACTCTTTTTTCAGCCCGTGTGTGGTTTTGAGTTTTGATGGCAACTTTTTCAGAGTTTACCAACCAAGGAATCCCTTCAGAAGGGAATCCTGGTCATTTTCCTCCTTTTGGAAATGTTGGTGCTCCTTATATGGCAACGTTGTCCCTTCCTGGGTTAACTGTCGGATTGCCTGTTTGGTTGTTCTCAACCTCTGTAGTTCCGAATATCTCCACTAATGTTCAATCAGTTCCTCCGACGGAACAACATCATGTTGATACCAAGGTGGACCTCTCCCCTTCTTCGCCTGTTTCTGCGTCCTCCTCTTCTACTTCGCCTGGTGAAAGTTTGGATTCAAGTAACCAGGTGGCTAGGAAGAAGAAGAGGAAGACAAAGAAGAAGAAGTCCGATAAGCGAGAGGTTAAATGTACAGCTACTGTCCCTAAGGAATATCCTCTCGATAGTCCTTCCAACCCTCCTCGGAAATTCAAGTTCCCGTGCATGTTGTGCACGGGAGACCATCTTCTTCGAGACTGCCCTGGCATTCCCAAGGTGCTCGAAGTATGGCCCAACGGCCACCCATCGTTGCCTTTGGCTTCCGGGATTCAAGTTGGGGGCACGTCTTCAGCTGCTGTTGATAAGGCTCCTAAGAAGCAGGGTAAGATCACCAATCCCTGCAAGTTGTGTGAAGGGCACCATGCTATTCACCTTTGTCCTTATATGGATGAAGCCAAGCGAGTCTTGGACAACCTGACTGTTTCTACACCACGCCTCCCGGCTGGTTATAAGCAGCTTTCTTTGAGTCTTCCACCTACTGATGCCGTGATTGGTCAAGGGTCATCCTTGGTCGATCCCACTCCTCCAGAAATTCAGATTCAGGAATCCGTTCCCGACCAACCATTGGTCGTGGGATCGGTCGAACTGGCCCCGTCCGCGGTGCACCAGGTCTTTTCTGTCGAGAGTGGACCTCACACCCCCCATGTCCTTTTGATCTCTTCAGATTCTTCAGACTTGGAGAAAGATTCTCCTGTCCCTGTGCTTCAAGAAGCTCCTCCTCCGCCTCCCATGATGGAGGCTACGGAGGATATTCCTCCCGCCTTCGAGATGGAGGTCATGGGGGAGGCTTCTGCTTCCGTAACATCAGGGGAAGACCTTCGCATCTCGATGGTAGCCCCTTCGAGTAGTTTGGTCGCTTCCTTTGACTGGAATCGATTTGCAGGATTTCGCCTTCCGTCTTATGTGCCTTTCGAGATCACAGTACAGGCTCTTGGTCTGGTTGTACCCAGCACAATTATAGACGAAGGTGCATCTGTTAGTATTCTGTCTTCAACTACCTGGCAAGCTTTTGGTTCACCGCCGCTTGCGCCTGTTACGCAGAATCTGCTCACTTTTAACAGAAGGACGAGTCAACCGTTGGGGATCCTTCCAAGGTTACATGTTACTTTGGGAGGTAAAACTGTCCATATGGACCTGATGGTCGTTCCAGGCCCCTTGGATTTCCATCTACTCCTGGGGCGCGATTACACATATGCCATGGGAGTGCTTGTCTCCTCCCTTTTTCGTGTGGCCTGTTTTCCACATGAAGGACGGATTGTGACCATTGATCAGCTGTCGTTCTTTGGTCCCAATGTAGCATCTGGTCCGCCATCACCCCCTCCTGGTTTTTATCCACCCGTTGTATCTGCTCCACCGCAGGTCAACTATGTGGCTACTCACCTCGTGCCTGTGCTCAGTGATGATGCCGTAGTGCATAATGTGCTGGGGGCATTGGGTCTTGACTTCCAGGATGTTTCCCTTCCATCAGGAGTGGAAATCTTGGAAGCACCGCCTTCTTGTTCATTTTGATGTAAGTCTGTCGGAGCAGAGTTCCTTGTCTTGTGTCAAGCTCCTTAAAAAATGAAACAAGGTCATCGGAGCAGAGTTCCTTGTCTTGTGTCAAGCTCCTTAAAAAATGAAACAAGGTCGTCGGAGCAGAGTTCCTTGTCTTGTGTCAAGCTCCTTAAAAAATGAAACAAGGTTGTCGGAGCATAGTTCCTTGTCTTGTGTCAAGCTCCTTAAAAAATGAAACAAGGTCGTCGGAGCAGAGTTCCTTGTCTTGTGTCAAGCTCCTTAAAAAATGAAACAAGGTCGTCGGAGCATAGTTCATTGTCTTGTGTCAAGCTCCTTAAAAAATGAAACAAGGTCATCGGAGCATAGTTCCTTGTCTTGTGTCAAACTCCTTAAAAAATGAAACAAGGATGTTTGAGGATAGTTCTTTTAATGTGTCAACCTCGTTAAAACAATGAAACAAGTTCCCGTTCAATTCGAGTCTTTGATAAGATCTCGTAAAATCCTAGTCGAGTCTTTTCTTTTCATCTTGTAATTTGAACCTTCACTCCATCTGCTTTTCATATGGACTGAAGCTTGGGGGGCATGTACCTCGAATTGTGTCACCATGCTGGGGGCATGCTTACTTTTTCAAGCATAGTTTGTTTCCGTTTCAAGCTTGTGTAAAATGAAACCGGTTTCAAGCATAGTTTATCTTTGTTTCAAGCTTGTGTAAAAATGAAACCAACTTCAAGCAGAGTTTCCTGATTTCAAAATGAAACCTTTCCCATTTTACCCCTTGTGATTGTCATCTTATCAGCCTATTTTTCCAGATGAGCCTTGGTTTTCTCGCTCCATCGTCATTATCTGCTTGGCCGATCATATGCCTTCACTTGGTTCTTTTACCCGTTCCTGAGGAACTGCTGCTATGAGTGGTCTTGTTAGCCAGCCTCTCGACCTTTATTTGATCAGAGTAGTTCCACCATTACCGGAACCAGTTGCTACCCTTTATACCACTCGTTCCTCCAGGAGGAGTCATCTTTCAGCTCTTTTCTGACTCTCTAAATATGAAAAGATCGCCGAGGCCCTTGTCGTTTCGATCTCGTTAAAATGGACACGAATCGACATTCATCCAGTATAAGTTTAACCCTTTTTCGGGCTGGGCTGGATCGATTACGAAAAAGGAATACCCTAGCCTATCGCGACTAGGAGGTTTTCCCGGATATTGTTTTCTACCTTTTCGGATCCGGGGAACTATTTACGAAAAGGGACCTGTGGAGTTTTCTTTTCCGCTGTCTTTTCAAACTCTCTAAACATGAAAAGACGCCGAGTTCTTCCTTTGTCAGACTCGTTAAACCCTAATGACATTGGATCTAGTCGAAATGACGTTATCCGAGTTTCTCCTTCCTAGGACTCGTTAAATGCACTAGGATGGATTCGTCCGAAGGACGGATTTATATGACAAGCATATGGTATCCTCTTCAAGCTTGTGTAAAAATAAAGAGGTACTCACCGAAATGGTGGGGGAAAATGGAACCATCATCGTTGTCGTGTCGGCAGTATGTCGCTCTTGAACATGGCACTTGTCTGCATTCGTGTAGGGTTGGGGAAATCTCATCTCATTTTTTCACTTTGCCTCCGTGGGTTTGGATAATCCTTTTTGACCTCTCCTCTGCTCATTGCCTCGTCACCATGACCTCTGATCCGTTGATGTCAAATACTGCCAAATCCACTGTCGTGCCGTCAATATGTTCAAGAGAAGTTGGCCTCTGCAAATATCAACCTTCCTCTGTTTCTCATACGATCCTGATTCACAACAAAAACATCATGTTCCTCTGTCTCGTGTCGATGATGTGGGAATCATTATGGCCCACCTTCGATCAAGGTCACTTCCTGTCGACATCAACTCATTATCCAGAAAGTTGGTCTAGAGACTCCTTATGGTACCTTGGAGCCTGCATGCCTCAATGGCAGGTTCGTCGCATTCGACGAGAGGTTTACATCATTGGCCTCCGATCGAGTGATTCTGCGGGTGTTCGACGTCAAATCATTTATTCGCACGCCGTAGATTGTACCTGTAGTACCTTGAGGACCATTGTCATTATTGGTGGTTTCTCTCGCGTCTGTTAACAGCTTTCATCATTGGCTGGTAATCAGACGATGTTCTTGCATGTTCGACTTCAGCTCATATATTCACATGCTTGAACTTGTACTTTGTTGGGTCGAGATGGAGCGCAAGACCCTGGATTGTGTCTGTTGTAATCCAGGCTGCGATTGTGGATTATTATCATTATGTACATGACTCACTGATTGGATGGCTGCGACCATACCTGAGTCTACTTGTTTGATCTTAGTTGGATGGCTGCGCCCATACCCTAGATCCGGATTATAGCATACTCTGTTCGGATGGCTGCGTCCATACCATATATATACATCATGTACTTGAGATATCAGTTGTATCTTTCTGTGCAGGTTTTCCGACGGCGGGCCTTCAGTTGGACATGTTCTCGTAAAGCATTTCACCCCTCTCTCTCGGGCCTCATGCTTTAGGGGGCATCTGTTACACAGTAATTTGTCACCGTCCCTACCATTCCCCGTCCCGCACAATGAAGGACCCATTATGTGACCTGTGAGCAATGTCAAGCCTTGAAAATACCTTCATTGCATCCCTTTCCATGAGGACAACATTTCTCCTGTTTATCATTTCCTGAGCAGACCTCTAAAAACAGATGTTTTTGCATTGGCGCTGGTAGCCCGTTATGTACCCGCGCCAATGGGGGAAATTTAGCACTGAGCCCGCGCCAATTGGCGCTCTGTCCCAGTGTTGTACCCGCGCCACTCTGTTTATGGAAAGTTTTTTAAAAAAAGAGGCGAAGTTTCGATTACAACAACTTCGTGGATGAGTCATCAGGAGTGGTTTCGCCTGGATAACCACGACCTTCCTCCTTTGGCCTCTTGTTTCCACCATATGGGGAACCTCCCAAAGGATAAGGCCTCCCTTCCACTATTGTAGGGATCCCAACCTCCTCCTCTCCTCTATAAATATAGCCTTCATCCATTGATGAAGGGGTTGAAAGGCTGAAAGGCTGATAGTCTTGAAGTGCTGAAGCTTTGCATCTCCCTATTCCCAAGTGCCTTTGTGTTGTAAAGAATCCCTTCTTTCCCTTAAGGCCCATTCAAGCGAGGAGACCATTGTTACGAGACTCCGGAGAGGTTTTCCCTTTCCTTGGCGAGCTTTGCGAGACGTGGACGACCGGAGACCCGTTCGAAGGAAGCTGCGACGTCAGAACTTGGTTGTAACTTCTATTCGTTTATCATTTTAATAGATGACTATGATTATGGTTCCACTCCTTTTTCCATCATGTTAATGCGAGTGATATCTTTTCTGACCGATGTTTAGTTACGTGTGCTGGTTCCTATGCTTGTATCTGTTCGTTTCTTCTGTGTGCAGGTGTTCATCCGCGGAGATCGCGAAAGGATTGTGATCTGCCAGGGCTGAAGGACGGGGACATCTCTTCTTCAGATCTAGCGTTGGAATCCAGGTAGGCTCTTATCCCAAGTCTTTCATTCGTAACTAGGAGCTTGCGTCATAGCATTGTTTGTTTGTTTCTAGACCCCTGCTGGGCTAGTAGGGATCGCCTCTGTCCGCAGAGGGGATTTACCTCCTCAACAATAATGAATCAACAAACTGAATTTCTAGAAAACAAGTAACTAAGAAAATTAAAACATCACATCAACACATAACCATCAAGAACATAGACACCAGATATAAGTGGAAACCCTTAAGGGAGAAAACCACATCTTATTATTGTTTTGATGCAAATGCAAGCTCCTACTCCCTCTCAAAACTTGTTTTTTGTAGGCTCCAACCTACAGGAGGCTACTACCTCAATTCTTGCAAGCTACTACTTTCAAGGAAGCTCCAACTCCCATCTATTTTTTGCAAGCTAAAACCCACAGGAGGCTCCTACCTCACCTAGCTCCAACTAGAATTTTATCAAGCTACAACTTGAAATGAAAGCACCAACTCCCATGTATTTTCTATAGGCTACAACCCATAGGAGGCTCCCACCTCAGCCAGCTCCAACTGGACATCTATCAATCTACAATTCGATATGGAAGCTCCAAATCCCTCACACTATAATAAAAATCATATGCTAATTTACCTGGATATCAGCTGTGTTATCCTCCATCTTCACTGCTACCTTTTCTGCCTTCACTTTTTATTCGTATCATCTCCTGATGTGCCCAATATCTCTATCAACTCTCTCTGGTTCTTCTGCTCTCTCACTACTCTATGCTCACTGATATTAGATATTTTATACAGATAACACCTAATTGTTTGCATTCTACAGATAACAACCCCGTCTCTCTGCTTTCCACCCATTCGATTTGTCATCCTTCATTTCAGTTATATACATCAATAAAAATACAAAAATAATAATTTCAACACTATTTGGAGTTTTCACTATTCTTATGGAGACTTGCCTTTGCATCACAAACAATATAAATAATTAATAGATTTATAGTTACAACAATATTTTACTCATCCCTTTAAGCTCTTTGCTTGTTGTGTATTTGTCTTTTCTGTTGTTTTCATTGTATTTTATGCTTATGTTGTCATTGTATTTTATGTTTTTGCTGTTATATTCTAACAGTTATTCATAAAGGCCTTCTTTTCTGACTTGAACCAATTGTTTCCTTTCCAACAGTGCCATCATATATCCTTTTTTCCGACTCTACCTATCTCCCTTCCTTCTCTTGCCCGCTCCATTCAACCTTCTGTTTTTCTCAGCCCCTGACTCTGCCTAGAGGTTTTGTTGAGCCTAACTCAACCCATGGTGCCTATCTCCTCATTATCACGACGTTCATCTTACTCTACCTTTTTCTCTGTGTTGGGTCACTTACACGAGTCTCTTTCTCGTGTTCAGACTTTTGTTCTATTATCAATGCATAACCATTTTTTATCTCTGCACGTATTGTCAGGTTATTTCACCTGAGTATCCTATCACGTTCAGAATTTTGTTATTACACTGGCCACAATAAAATTTATTCTATAGTTGTTAGTCACTTTACTGAGTCTCTCCTCTTTCGTTCAACCTTTTCCTTTTAACGAGCACAATAACATAGATCATTGTTCTGTGCGGGGTCAGATATTTTCTCCACCTGAGGCTTTCCTTACATTCAGACCTTTCTTTTACTTTCCCGAGTCAACTCTGTGTTCATATTTTTCCTCATAAGTTGCCGTAAGACCTAGACCTAAAATATATTACAATGGAACTATGAATAAAATCACATCTGATATCCTTTATCGCATTTCAATCTTTCGGCTATTTCTCTTGTCCTTCATTTATATATTTCTCTTCCATTCTCCGATGCGATTTCTCAAAGGGAAACCTTACACCTCTGGATTTCAAATCCTTTAGAACTTTGCTTTGAAACTGCATTGCATCTGGTACTCTTATCAAATTTCACATTTTGTCGTTGTTCTTGTGCGTTATTCCTCCCAAGATTTGCGATATCCAATTGGGTCCCATGAGGGACTTTAAATCCTTTAGTCTTTGGTTTGGAAGTGTATCGCATCTAGGATCTCTATCGCACTTTGCATTTCAACGTTTCAACATGGTTCATGAGTGCTATCCCTTCTGAGCCTTGCGATATGTGATATGAAATTTTGGATAAAGGGTTCGGGTCCCATCAGGGTGCTATGCCACTGCCATGTCATCATGCCACATCACTTATCACACATCGCAATTTCTTTAACTCTATGAATTTGTGATATTTAATTCTGTTGCAATTGCGATATGCAATTTCTCTCCCTCGAACACTGTTTTAAACATGTATTTGCATGACTCGACTCGTTCATGTTTTGGTTTTTTTTGGCTACATACATTCATTCCTTTCCGTCTATGCTGCATGTTGAGCTTGTTTATAGCTTGACATGACTTGACCCATGCTGTACACTTTTCCTTTTCTTACTTTTCTGAACGTGAATAACTAAACTTAACCCTACACTCTATAGTTTTCTTCTTTGCTGCATGATGTTGCCTTTTGCCTCTTTTTCTTCTCCTTGCTTCTTTGCTACTCCTTTTCCTTAGAAAATGATTCTAATGTTTCTCCTTTCCTCCTTTTTGCATAATTATGCTCCTTTCCCTCTTTTCTGCTCCTCCAGTGTACTTTTTCCTTCTTTTCCTTATTTCTCCTTTATACTCCAGCTGATCTTGGTTTTCTCCTTTATGCTCAATGATAACTCTAGTGCCTTTCCTATCTGCTCCTTTGACATCAATGATAATATCTCCAATAGTTTCCCCCTTTTTCATTGATGGCAACACATCCTCCCCATTTCATTATGAGAATATTCTTCCTTCCTCTGGTTAAATTTCCTCCCTCTTTCACATCAATGGCAAGGGGTTACAAATATTTGGTGTAATTTCTATCTTGCATTACTTGAATTTTTTCCACATACTTGGCTAGAACTACTTCTCCATTTAATGTATATGTAATGCTGGGAGAAAACTTTTGGAGTCATTACATTTGCCTGTATAGTGTTGAGATGTGCGAGACTACTGATTTTTTTTTTTGATTAAAATCAGGAGAACTTCTTCACAAGTATTTATCTTTAGCAGTATTTGAGGTTCCTCCTTACTTCTATGTTCATAGCTAATGGCTTATCTCCCCTTGGAATTATTATTCTTGTCTGATACTTCCTGGCCGACTGCCTTGTTTCTGTTCCTGATATTGCAGCCTTTGCTAGTGCATTTTTTCATTTTTTTTCATCCTCTTTTTTTTTTTTTTTTTTTTATCATATTAGAGAGTATCATCTGTAGACACTATCCCTATTTTGTCTCTTATTTTTTCGAAGGGTTCTCTAGGAAGAGGTTTTGTAAATATGTCTGTTGTTTTTTCCTTTGTTGGGATGTATTCCATCTTTACTATTTTGTATGCTACTTGTTCTCTAAGGAAATGGTACTTTATTGGAATGTGATTGGTTTTCTAAAGAAGCATGGGATTTTTTTATATGCTTATTGCACTTGTATTGTCACATTTTATAAAAATAGGTTCAGTGATTCTTACCTTCATGTCTTGAAGGGTTTGTTTCATCCACATCATTTGTCTACAACAAGTTGTTGTTGCTATGTATTTCGCTTCTACTATAGATAGAGAGACATATGTTTGCTTCTTGCTTAACCATGCCACCAGAATTTCTCCCAAATAGAATGCACCTCCACTTTTTTTTTTCCTGTCATCCACACAGCTGGCCAAATATGCATCTTTATATGTTGTCAATGCGAAGTCTTTTCCTTTCATATACCATAATTTGCAGTTCCTTGCAGGCATCTAAATATACTCTTGATTACTAGCAAGTGATTTTTTTTTGGTGTTGATTGATATCTTGCCATAAGTCCTACTACTAACATAATGTCTGGTCTAGAAGCTGTTAGGTATAGAAAACTTACTATCATAGATCTGTAAAGTCTTTGATCTACATTTTCAGATCCATCATCTTCACATAACCTGCATTTAGTAGTTATGGGAGTTAACATAGGTTTAGAGTCTTCCATTTGGAATATTTTTAACATATCTCTTAAGTATTTTTCTTGCAAAATGAAAATTCATTTTTTCTTCCATAGAGTTTGAAGTCCTAGATAGAAGCTATTGGGCTATATTAATCACTCTTGAATAACTAAACAATAGACATAAATTATCAATCCAGGGATGTCTTTTATTTCAATGATAGTTGCACTGTCTGTGCCGATTCACTCAACTAGAAGAAAGTCCAATTAAAAGAAATCAATGCTGAAGTAAATGCTAGAATTATATCACTCATGCAGAAATAAAATGATCTACAAGACTATAATCACACTTCAATTAATATTCTCTAGCACGCCACACAACAATTATCCAGTTGGTGCCTCTAATATCATATGTGTAATAGCATACAAAATACTGAAATTAAAGCGGAAATATTCACAAGTGAAATAGAAGTAACAACACCTCTACTGATACATAAGCCGAAATACAAACACATATACACAACTACCTTAATCACTGCAATCCATACTAAGAAGGAGGGCCCTTCCTCCCTAGCAAGGCGTAGGTATAGAAAGAAATTAATGGTAAATTGAATAACGCATGTAACAACAATAGCAAGATAATCTGTATTAATATGAGCAAAATTACAAAGCCAAAATAATTCTTTTCTCTGCTAACCTTTCGACCTCTAGGGCTGAGAACTATATAGTGGTTACATCTCAGAGAATCAAGGGATATATCAATCATCAGAATCTTATGATTCTAATACTGATAAAAAATAGAATACATATGTTTATAACCACTTCTTAATAAAAGTCTGACTAGAAAATTATAGATTACAAGAAAAACTTCCCATAGGCTGTTATCCAAAAATACAACTCTAAACAACTTCTACAACTACCGCAATAAAACCACAGCTGTAGTTTAATAGCTAAAGGACATGTCAGCAACAAGAGTTGACGAGATCCAGTCAGTGGTACAACCGAATCAGTAGTTCGCCAGCAGATCTGTAACATCAGTTTGTCGGAGGGTCTGTAACAACAAAGTGTAACAACATTATGGTGTAAAAATATCATTGTAAAAAAACACCCTTAACTTCTCCTGCATACCTCATACTCGGGATATTTGGTGCTACAAATGACATATGGAAAGACAACAAAAATACTATAGTTATTTTCCAAACATTCATCCTCAATTATTCATAAAAAAGGCACGATATATCATAATAATTGATGAAATGGCAGAGTAATGAAACTAAGTTGAAACAACACAAGTTAGGATATAAAGGTAGGAAAAAGAGGAAAATATAGTCCCATTGGTTATATTCATGAGGAAAAATAGGGAAAACAAACATAGAAAAAGTGTGCAAAAATGGCATCCAACCGAAAGTAAGCTCTCCAACCATTGACATATCAAATTTTGACTTCATCTCTTCAGCAAATACTTTTACTAAATCATTCTTGTTGCTGCCAAACATGATGTCATCTACATATCTACTACAATTAATTGTTCATCTTCATCAACCTTTATATATAGATGATTGTCTACTCCTCCCTTCTTGAATCCTTGTTTCTAAATGTAGTTGTCGAGCCTACAATACCATGCACGTGGCGCTTATTTGAGACCATATAGAGCTTTCTTTAATATGCAAAAATAGTTGTGCTTATCTGCTAAGGAAAAACCTTGAGGAAGGTTTTTCCATTTAGACTTCCTCCTCTACATCTCCATTTAAGAAGGAAAACTTCATATCCATTTTTTATACCTTGAAATCATGATAGCATGCAAAATCCAAAAACATTCTAATTGCTTCCATTCCTGCTATAGGGGAATTTTTTTCATCATAGTCAAGTACTTTGATTTGAGAGTATCCCTTACATACAAGTCTGGATTTATTTCTGATTACCTGACCTTGTTCATTCATCTTATTCTTGAATATCCACTTTGTGCCAATGACATTTTTCCCAACAGGTCTTGGTATTAACTCCCAAGTTTTTTTCTTATCAATCTCATCGAATTCTTCATTCATAGCATTTATCAAATTTTTGTCTTTGTTGGATTCATCGAAATTCTTAGGTTTTATCTATCACAACATGGATAGATACACTTCCTCGGTCTATTCATCTGGCTATCTTCTTTTTTGGACTACTTGACCCTTTTCTCCAATGATTTGATCTTCCAGATTATTATTTTAAGTGTGTCTCGAGGGAATTTTTGTCTTTATTTCTGTATCTTTTGTTGTCTATTTATGTTCTTTATTTTCTTGATTATCATGATGATGATGATCTGGATTCTTGAAAAATTTTGTACTTCTTGTTTTGTCTTGTAGCTCTTCATCGAATCTCACATCAATTCTTTCCACAATTTTATGCAGTTGCTTATTGTAGCACCTATAATCCTTACTCTTTGATGCAGATCCCAAAAATATTCCTTCATCAGCTCTTGCATCATACCTCCCCAATTTTTCATCATTATTATTTATGAGGCATTTGCTACCAAAGACTCCAAAATTATTGATTGAGATCGATTTCCCCTGCGACGGTTCATATGGAGTCTTATCAAAATTTGATCTGAGATGAGATTTGTTCAACATATGAAAAAATCTCGGTATTGTTTATGCCCAGTAGGTTTGGGGAATGTTTCTTTCTTGCATCATGGCTCTGGAAATCGATTGTATAGACCTGTTTTGCCTCTCTGCCACTCAATTATGTTCATGTGTATCTGCAACAATAAATTGTTGATTTATCCCACATTAATTACATAGGTCTACAAACTCATCACCTATGAATTCACCTCCTCTGTTTGATTTGATGAATTTTAGTTTACATCCAGTTCAATTTTCTTCCAGTGCCTTGAATATCTTAAATTTCTCAAATGCTTCAAATTTGTATCTGAGAAATGCCACCCATGTTAATCTGGAAAAATCATCGATTATCAACATGAAATACGATTCTCCACCTAGTGCATTTGTTCTCAAAGCTCCGCAGAAGTCCATATATACAAGCTGGAAAGGTTTACTAGTAGACAGTTGGTCTTTGGCTTTGAATGATGTGTGAGTTTGTTTGCCCAATTGGCAGGACTTACATATTCTATTTGGTGGTTTCCTTATTGTCGGAAAATATCTCACAACTTTCTATTTTCTTAGTTTAATTATGTGGTCAAAATTTAGATGTCCTAGTCTTTTATGCCATACCCAATATTTGTCACGTTTGCTGATGTGGCATTCTTCATTCTCCTCTTCCATTATGTAAAAATTACATTATGTTCGGACACCTTTAACCAAGGTCTTTCCTATGGTGATTGACATTACTTCACAAACTTGCGCTCTGAAAGGGACCTCACAACTTTTATCACAAATTTGACTAACACTTAGCAGATTGGCTTTCAGTCCATCTACAAAAAATACATCCTAAGCCTCTCCTCCTCCATTATTCAGGTTGATAGTTCCTTTTCCTTTGATTTTTCTTCCTTTTTCATTTCCGAATGTTACATTTCCAGATTTATTTTCATCAAATGTTACAAACTTGCTTTGGTCTTGAGTCATATGTCTTGAGCACCCACTCTCCACATATCATTGAATCTTATGATCCTGAGTAATTAGAACCATATCACACTTATTTAGCTCCCTTTTCCATTGCATGCAGTTGTTTGTTCTATAAATTTCCTAAGTAGATGGGTCATTGTATTTAAGAGGAAATTCATAATATCTATGCCCATTTTTATGACAGCAAAAACATTTTATTGTATTTCAGAATGGAATATGTAGATGAATGAATCCACCATTGTTCTTAATTCCCTTTGAGTTTCCATACTCCAGTCTCCTTATGTATGCTTTGCACTCCATGGCTTTATGACCAGACCTTTTACAACAAAAGAAATACCCATGGAAGTAGTATTTGTATATGATTGAGAAGGTTGTTTCAAGATATAACCATCTGGTCATATGAAAATTCTATCTCTGGAAGCCATTTGATATATGTTGTAATGTTGTTTGGTTATTCACTCCTTTTTTTTCATGGGCTTTCCCTGTAGTGGCTTTTTGCTATAGCTTATGAGGATTTGAAGGTTTTCCCACATTTTTATTCTTAGGTTGATGGGAGTTAACAATATTCTTTAGGAAAACTTTCAAAAATGTAATAGATCTCTTATCCTCTGCCTTCGACTTGCTAGATTCTCTTTACTGTCCTATCCTATACTTTACAAGAGGACATCATTGTGCATTTAATATCATGTCCAATTTTTCATCACCTTTTAACTGCTCAATGTTCATTGCTAAATCATTTTGAGCCTTTTCCAATTTCTTCCTCAGACTCATCACCTCGTCTTCCAATCTTCCACATTCCTGAAATTTCTCTCTTATTTTCTAAAATAAAATGTCTTCTACTTTCCTTGCTTCTTCTAGTTCAATTTCTAACTTAATAAATTATTTAGAGTTTGGTTCTTCCTTTATATATTTCAAAAGGATTTCCTTCTGTTTTCTAGTCTTGAGCTTGAGTCTATAAATTTCCTTTAGGGAACTCACTAACTACCCCTTGAGATCTATCTCACCTTCTTCTTCAAATTCCAAGATATCTTCCTCAAGCTCTTCCTTTTCTATCAAAATGAAATCTGATGTTCCATCTTCATTTGGGGATTCATCTGACCTCTCAGATGCACTAATGTCTTGTCGAGCATAGAGTGTTTTTCTATTAAATTTGTTTCTTTCTACCAATTGTTGACATTTCTTTTCTCTTTCCCATTTGGTTGATTCTCTATTTTATTATTAGGATATTTTGAAGCATAGTGCCCCACTCTTCCACAATTAAAGCACTTAAATGGAAGTTTACCTTCGTACTCACATGCACCTCTATCCAATATTCTGATGAATTTGGCTTCTTCTTCATCAGAGCATGAGGATGTACCTTCCTTCTCTTCTATGCACTTGTCTGCCTTAAAGGAAACCTCCCTCATGTTTGACTTCCCTTTAGGAGGTATCATCTCATATGTTGTTAGTTTTCCAAGTAATTGGTTTCTAGTTAAGGTTTTTGAGTCTATTATTTCTTCTGTGGTAGAAACCTTAGGATTAAACCTAGATGGTAGAGATCTCAATATTTTCTGGACTACAACACTTTCTTTATTTTTTTCTCCTAAGCCTATCATGATATTCACAACTTTTGCAAATCTTAAGAAGAATGCAACTATAAATTCATCTTCATTCTTTTTTAAGTTTTCAAATTGAGTTCTATGTGCTTGAATTTTGGCTATCTTCACCTTTATATCTCCCTCATGAATATTTTCTAATGTATCCCAGATTTCTTTTGGAATCTTACTGTACATTACTTTAATAAATTCTGACTCACTCATACTGCTCAAGAGTGCATTCATTTATTTTTCATTTGCTATAAAATTTTGTTTGGCTTCTTTCTTAGTGTCTATATCCTTTAATGAATATATTTCTTCCACAACAACCCAGACTTCTACTCCAAGAGACATTAAGTATGTCCTCGTTCTTATTTTCCAGAAAACATAGTTTGTGCCAGTGAATAGAGGGGATTTATTTGTAGAGAATCCTTATAAGGTAGCAATTTTTGGGGACTAAGGACCTCCTTCTGGTGATTAAATAGTTACAGAAGGAACCTGGATCTGATACCAATTGATGAACCCTTCGCTCAATTGAAGGGGGGTGGGGGGGGGTGAATCAGTCTAGTATATTCATGGACATTAAAAATATCTTCTATACACCCATTAACTACTTTATTTTATAAGAAGCTTAACACATAATGAATCATAAAACTAAATGTGTGTAAAGAAGGTAATTAAGAAAATTAAAACATCACATCAACACATAATCATCAAGCAGATAGACACTAGTTATAAGTGGAAACCCTTAAGAGAGAAAACCACATCTTAATATTGGTGTGATGCAAAGGCAAGCTCCTACTCCCTCTCACAACTGGTTTTCTGTAGGCTCCAGCCTATAGGAGGCTAATACCTCAATTCCTGCATGCTACTACTTGCAAGGAAGCTCCAACTCCCATCTATTTTATGCAGGCTACAACCCACAGGAGGCTCCTACCTCACCCAGATCCAACTACAATTTTATCAACCTACAACTTGAAATGAAAGCGCCAACTCCCATGTATTTTTTGTAGTCTACAACCCACAGGAGGCTCCTACCTCAATGATATCTAACTAGATATCTATCAAGCTACAAATTGATATGGAAGCTCTAACTCCCTCACGCTACAATAAAAATCATATGTTGATTTACTTGGATATCAGCTCTGTTATCCTCCTTCTTCACTGTTGACTTTTCTGCCTTTATTTCTACTTCATATCAGCTCCTGATGTGCACAACATCTCTATCAACGCTCTCTAATTCTTTTAACCTCTAACCCCTTTATGATCACTCATATTACATGTTTTATACAAATAACTCATGAATGCTTTCATTCTACAAGGAATACGAAGTGAAAAGTCATGTCTCTCTGCCTTTCACCCGTTTGATTCCTCATCCTTCAATTTAGGTATATACATCAACAAAAATACAGAAACAACCATTTCAGCACTATTTGGAATTTTTCTTATGCCTATGGAGACTTTCCTTTGTATCACAAACAATAAAAATAATTAATACATTTACAATTACAACAATATTTCACTCAATCTTTTCATCTCTTTGCTTGCTATGTATTTTCCTTTTCTTTTACTATCATTCTCTTTCCTGTTTCTTATGTTATTTCCTTTTCTATTTCTGTTGTTATATTCTAACAGTTCTGCATAAATGCCTTTTTTCCCAACTCGACCCAACTGTTGTGTTTCCAACAATACCAACATATCTCCTTTTGCCCAACTCTACCTATCTTCCTTCCTTCTCTTGCATGCAGCATTCAAGATTTTTCTTTTCTCAACACTTGACTCTGCCTGGAGTTTTTGTTGAGCCCGACTCGACCCATGGTTTCTATCTCCTCATTACCACGACATTAAACTTACTCTCCTTTTTTCTCTGTGTTGAGTCACTTCCCGATTTTATTGCCCGCGTTTAGAATTTTGTACTATTATCAAGGCATAACCACTTTTTATCTCTACACGTAGTGTCAGGTTGTTTCGCTCGAGGCTCTTGCCGCGATCACACTTTTGTTATTATAGTGACCGTAATAACCTTTACTCCATAGTCGGGTCACTTTTCAGAGTCTCTCATCTTGCGTTGAACCTTTTCCTTTTAATAGGCGCAATAGCATAGATAACTGTTCTGCGTGGGGTTGGGTGTTCTCTCCACCTGAGCCTTTCCTTGTGTTCAAGCTTTTATTTTACTTACCCGAGTCAACTCTACATTAAGGCATTTCTTTATAAACCACCATAAGAGCTGGACCTGAAATATATTACAATAGAGCTCTGAATAAAATCACATCAGACATCCTTTATCGCATTTCTTTGTTTCAGCTGTATCTCTTGTGCTTCGTTTCTATATTTCTCTTCCATTCTCCTATGTGATTTCTCAAAGAGAAACCTTATACCTCCAGATTTCAAATACTTTAAGCCTTTGCTTTCAAACTACATCGCATCTGGTATTCTTATCACATTTTGCATTTGATGTTGTTCTTGTGTGCTATTCCTCCTAAGATTTGTGATTTGTAGTATCTGATTGGGTCCCACGCTAGACTTTAAATCCTTTAGTCTTTGGTTTTGAAGTGTATCGCATTTGGGCTCTTTACCACACTTCACATTCTGGAATTTCAACATGGTTCATGAGTGCTATCCCTTCTGATATTTGCGATTTGTGATATGCGACGGGATAAAGGATTCAGGTCTCACCAAGGTGCCACGTCACTGCCATGTCACTTCTCGCACTTCGCATTTTATTTGAATCTACGAATTTACGATATCTCATTCTGTTGCAATTCTAATATGTGATTTCTCTCCACCAAACATTGTTTTGAACGTGTATTTGAACGACTCGACCCATTCATGTTTTGGTTTGTTTGGCTGCATGTGTTCATTCCTTTCCTTCTATAGTACACGGAGCTCATTTATAGCTTGACCCGACTTGACCCATGTTGCACAGTTTTCTTTTGCTTACTTTTCTGAATGTGAATAGCCCAACATGACACTGCATTGCACAATTTTCTTCTTTGTTGCATGATGTTGTCTTTTGCCTCTTTTGCTGCTCCTTTGCCTTAGATAATGATTCTAATGTTGCTTCTTGCCTCCTTTTTTAGAAATGCTACACCTTTGCCTCTTTTATGCTCCTCCACTGTACTCTTTCTTTTTTTTCCATATTTCTCCTTTATACTCCAGTTGATCTTGATTTTCTCCTTTATCCTAAATGACAATTCTTGTGTTTCTCCTTTCTGCTCTTTTGTTGTCGATGAAAATATTTCCAACAGTTTTTGTCCAGGCTACTTCAAATGCATTGGGTCAACCTTAAACCCATAGCATTCCTTTTGAAGGCACTATAGACATAGCAGTAAGGACAAAGATTTAGGCACTACTCGAGGCATATACTCCATGAATTTCATATTAAAGAGTTGGTCATACCTGCTAAATTTGACAATATCACAACATAAGCCTCTTCAATATTAAAGGTGGTGCATTTTCCTATTCTTCGTTTCTCAAGTCGCCTTCTTAAAAAAATGGTAATAAAAACTATTGGCTATCGGATTAAAGTAATTTTTCTAACTGTTCATTTTCACACTCCTCCGTAAATATGCAACAAGATGCGACTCTCACACTTCTCCGTGAATATGCAACAAATTGTGATGGTGGGTAAAAAATTCCTATCATCCATCTCCAGATCAAGTCGATTTATCAATAAACTTGTAACAAAAACTGTGAGATTTCTTAGGCTAGTCATTCAAAAACTAGAAAATACGCAACTCATATCGTTGAGCGTGTCACTAATCTCTAGTAGTGCTAGTGAAATACAATACAACCATCCAAACCAAATTGTGTAATCAAGAATTTGGCAAGTTGTGTAATCAAGAATTGCTTCATGTTTCATATTCACACTAATATACAAACAAACGTTTAGTGTGAAGAACTGGCACGTAGTTCACATGCAAGATTCAAGATGGCACGTTTTAACTTTTTTTTATAATAGTTAGTAATTGATGTATTATTTTAAATATAGTTATTTAAAAAAAAAAATTAGTGAGATATTGTATGTTTACATATTGCGAATTCTATATGTTATATTGGGAAATCGTTGAAATAGCTTATCATTTCCTACACTAAGTTGATAAGTTTCCCCAATTTCCTAATGAGAACGATTAACTTACCAAGGATGTTTGTTGTCATCCTGTCACGAGTTTGCCAAAAAATTATCAAATACTCCATTTTTTTTGTAGATTGTATGGGCATATGACTGTGCAATGGTTGTTGTTGATAATTTTTCCTAATTTGCTAATCAGAACGATTGCCTTACCAAGGGTGTTTTTTGTCATGTTGTCATGACTCTACCCATAATTGTAGCAAATACTCCATTTGTTCCGTAGATTGTATGGGAATTTGACAATACAATGGTTAGTGACGTCTTGACAAATATCACATAAATTTCAGTCTTGATTACCTTATACTTTTTATTTTTTTCAGTCGTGTTATACCAATAATTTCCTATCATATGCACATCAAATTTGCAAATGGTACGATCGATAACAACTTTAATGATGAGATTTTTGTTTTAGTATAAAAACATCGATTATCAGAAAGAAACGTTCTGAAAGAGTATATATCATAAAGAGTAAACTCCACTAAAGTGTTCCGATGAGATGTGCGTTATCGTTCCTAAAAGAAGCAATTGTATTTATAAAAACCAGAAAACAATAATTTTTTATCTAACATGTTATCTCTTATTGTCTTCCACACTACGTTTTCTACTGCTCACTCTGTGGTATCATCGAACGGTTTAGTTTTCGCTTCGCCCGCCCTTTGACTCACTCCGTAGACTCCGCCATTATTCTTTTGTTCAAAATCAATGTGCTTTTCCACCATCCACCCCAAGTCTAATAGATTATATCCACGCATTTGTGCCTCTTTCTTTGCCCAATTATTTGAATTAACATTTGGCAAGCCAGCTCCAAGGCTATCTGATGAAGCCGTGGGATCTCTCAGTAATATAGGAGATTGGTACATCGAACATGATTTCACTTATATCAGAATATATGGAGCAAGAAAAACCCCACACGCGTATTACCAGCTTAGATACTGTGTTCATTCTATTAATATAGGTTATATCGCCTTTATAACCATACCTCTACAGTATTTTCTCATGTTAGACTATGGGAATAACATTACGTTAATTCAAGTATTTGGCTTAACAGGTGATACACTTTGTATGCCTTATAATAGTATTTTAGAAATTGTTAGTTTTGTCTTTACATTCAACACCATTGCTATGCAATAGACTGGTTTTGTCTTTCCATTCAACACCATTTTTATGCAACAGATCTCGCTTGGCTGGTGGCAGATCTCGCTTGGATGGGCTTGCATGGTGGCAGGGACTTCTGCCTGATTTAATTGTTTTGGTTGGCTATAAATGACAGAAACCAAAATTTTGAAGTCAATGGGTACAAATTTTTGAAGTCAATGAATAGATTAATTTAAATTCAAGAAGTTTTTTTAATGTTGTGTTGATAATTGCATCATAGGAATTGATTTCTAATACACCTTACCTCAAAGTGTGTTTATTTTGTTATAATGTGTGTAGTTGGAAAAATGTTTGTGAGTTCATACTGCAAAACTTAAAATCATGTTCTCTAATTTGAGTTTATACGCAACATTTTGGAGATATAAATATTCTATATTTAGTGTGTTCTTCTTTTTTAATAATCTTCTCCAATGTCTATTTTTCCCATAATGTGTGAATATCTTTTTCAAATCATAATATTTATTTTTAAATTCATCATAAATTTATATTATAAAGATTTAGATATATTGATTTGATTATTTTGGATTTAGTTTCTCAGTTTCAATTTTTGTCATCAATTTAGTGACTTGATGTATCATGATACACAATTTTCATCTTCACTAAAATAATTTTACTTACGAGCAACATTCTATATAGTCAATATTATGTATGACATTTGATGTTAAATTTTTGATCAAGTATTGCTTGTTTAGTTATTGTTGAGGAAATGATATTGTATACCAGAATTCAATCTTAAAGGTATTTCACAAGTATGGGAGAATGCATACCATTTTCCTGCTAAAATAGAAATACTTACTTCGATAATTAATCTATTCATGTATTATGATAATCTTCTTATATGTCAACTACATTGAAAAAAACAAGTGATAGGCTAGTATGATGCAATTCAGTAGAAGGTGCAGAAAGATTCATAGGTGTTTGGACCTTCAATAAACGCAATTGTGGAGCTTGCCCCACCTACTATCGATAGATGTCATTCATTGGGTCCTATTTGGTCTTATTTTATATGGAAATTACACTAACACATATATTATATTATTTAGTTGAAGCAAGGTCTTTCAATCCATCAGAATATACCCACTCCTACTGTATGGCTTTCATGCTACTGTGGCTTTCTTTGCCACAAATGTAGCCATTTTCCCTTCAATTTGGCTCTGTTTTCTTTTAAGAAAGGTATCTTCTTCCAATAATTCGAGAACATATTTCTATATTTTATAATGTGATTTCTTAATTCATTATTTATTAATTATTTGCAAGTTTATTTTCCTTCACTTTCCATATTTGGTAGTATGTAGGGTTAACTTAATTGTTAGAATTTTTTTTTAATTGATTTTTGAACGATACCAAAATTTTCAACGCATATTTTATTTCTGTGGAACATATATAGCGGTCATATTAATGATGTCAAAAGCATCACATGAATTTTTCAGGGATTGTATTGGAAAACTTATTATGAGATTTGGACTTATTTTTTGTGGACACTTTTGTAAACATGTTTCTCACAATCTATTAAAACTTTCTAATCGTAATAGTTCCATTGCAAATAACTGCTTTAGATCATTTTCAATTATGATCTTATGTCTCCCACATTTCTTTTCTTTTTCTTTAATGTAGCCAAGTTTATGTTTTGTTTTCTTCATGATTGTCGCATGGTAGAATTCACTTTTTCTTGTTCTTTATAAGTTAAGAAAATTAGAACATTAAGATTCTATTGAGCTATGGAGTGGTCATGAGTACACTTTACTCATTGTCTATTCCGTTATATGAACAAGGTAGTGTAGACTCTCTTTTATATATATATATATATATATATATATATATATATATATATATTCTTACTTATTGGTAAATTAATTATCAAAATCAATGAATATATTTACAAAAAGAATTTACTAAATATTTTTGAGTTCAACATGGAATTCTCCACTTTTCTTTACACTTTGCAAAAGCATGGGAATTTCTTTAGCTTAGGGATATTTTGAGGTTATGTTTTTATTTCTTTCATCTTTTTAAATAATGTTTCTAATTAATTTAAATCTTAAATGGATTAGAAGTATGTGACATTCAGATGACATTCATTATATTAGTGTACAAATTTAGAAATTGAAAATTAGATATATTTAAGTTAGATTTTTATTTTATTTTTTTAAATAATGAGATAGCACTATAAGACATTTTAAATCTATTAGTAGTAGATTTTAATTTCAGGAAAATATCAAATATGTATTACTTTGAAATTTGACATCTTGTTTTGTATTATCTAATGATAAATTCTATGCTAGGTTGTGATTATTTATTTATATGCTAGTTTGCTTCCCATTGTTCTAATTATATATGTTCTTTTACTTGCATTTTATGAATGTCTGATATTGTATCTTCTAATCCTTTGTTTTTACTTTCTTGGTTGCATATTAGAGTAGGAATTTGTGTCTCAACATTTTTTTAATCAATATGTCCTTGGCAATAGATACATAAAAGTTTGGAGGAAAATTTAAGGACATTTTGTGATTTTATGTTTTGAGCACGTCACTTGGATTTATTTGTTTTTTGGTCTAGGAATAAAGAGACTATGTTATCATTATATTTGTAAATGTTAAGTATATTACCTATTCTACAAGCATTGGATTTTTGGCCAAAAATTTCATCCATAAAGTTTGATATGTTGAATATATTCATCCAAAATATTTCCATTGTAAGGATGTTGCATGCGTTATGCACCTTGTTAATGTTGGAGGTAAGAATAATATGACATATATTAGCACTCTCTATACCATAGGACGAGAAAATTTACCAAACCTATCCTCAACTCACCATGACCTTTGGTGTTAGTATATAGTTTGACTAACTAGTTCAGAAAGTCCATCAATAGATAGTAGTAAGAACTAACCAAACAGAATGAAGCCAATTAACCTAAATATGATATAATGGGAAAGACCAAGATCAGCAAGTGTCAAATCTTTGTTGCCCAAGCATTAATGGTTCTCATGCACTTGATGTAGATGGTTTTGTAGCTTCTCATATGTTCAATTGGGCCTCTCTTAGGGCATCTATTAGATCACCAAGTAATTCTTCAAGGGATTAGTGCACCCAACTAAGTTACAAATTATTGATAGATGTTCCAATGTTGTGGAATCATTCTTTGAATTTCCTTTTAAATCAAACTGGTATCTGGGATTCTTATGACGCAATGATTACTAGAACTTGAAATCTACAAACTCCCTATGATGATCATAGGTTATGGATTGTACAAGAATTCTATGTTTGAAATATTTATATTTTGATACCTATAACTTATGCATCTTCCCAATCCTATGTGGATAAAAATTGAAACAAGGAAAATAGGTTGAGGGAAAATAAGTACAAAATAATACATGGAGTCAAAAATAATTATATAGAACTATTGGATGGAGATTTTTTTTCCCTTATTTATTAATGGGATCCTAGTAAATCCTTTTTAGAATAGTGTTTATAACTTAGCTTAGGGGAATTCAACGATAACCATAAATTTTCTAAAATGTGTTCACCTAATATGTGTGACTTAAATTCAATAATAACTATAAGGAAAAAAAATTACATGTCTAATTTAAAATAAAAATTTATTTTTATAAATGCAATCAATATTTTTATTTATTAATGAAAATTTTATAATTTTTGTAAAGGTAATATTATACTAATCAATTTGTTTGTTGATAATAGTTAGTTTAGCAATGTCTATAATATATAATTTTGAAAAATAAATATATAATTTTCAACATTATTGAAAAAAATAATTGCCAAACATATGATTGGACCATAAATTAAAAGCCTTATTGGGGTGTTTACACAATACAATATCATATTGATAACTGCATCATACATTTTTTGTCATTATTTATAAATATAATTCCAATATTCATTCTATAAGCTCTAAATAATTTTGTAGTGTTTTTTTTTTTAATTGTTAAGCCTTGCAAGAGCTGCTAGGAGTTATTTCCCATCACTATTTATGTGTTTATGAACACTTTAATAAGTAGTAGTAAAAACGTAAATGTGTAGACTTACTAGTGGTTATTACTCGCAAAATTTATGCAAGTCATAGTGTCTTATTATGCAAATAGTTTATCTATTTTTGATATCTATTTATTATTCGTTAACTAAGTAAGTCTGTAGCAATCCATTTTCCTATTAACCAATATTAGTTTAGCATTAACCAATAAAAATTATAATGTTTAACTTTAAAAAATAAATAATAAATATATTTGTGAGAAATTTTCTAGACCCTAACTAATACTTAGTCATTTCAAATTCATGCCTTCTTGCAATCTCCATTTCCACTAATTCTACCAAATTCTTATCAATTATAACTCAAATTTAAATACATTATAATCATCAAGTTAATTCAAATTTAAATAATTTTCTAATAATTGAGTTAATTTGAGCTAATACATTTGTATACCGTTTTTCTAATTGAGTTAATTTAGACAACACATTTATACACAATAAAATGGAAGGAAAAGTCGATGTAGAATTGGATAAAAACTTTCCAAAAGCATATCATGATCATGAGCAGATAATCCAAACTACGAAACAATGGAAAAAAACAAATGGAACTATAAATTTAAAGTTGAATTCAGTTGCATTATTTTTTTTCATGAAATTAAGTTTGGAAAAAATAAATAATAATCATAAATTTTTAAAACAAGTTAACATGAAACTTCCCCTTAAAACTTCTTAGACCCTATTATTTTGAAACCTATTAAAAAGCGCACTTTTTTACTCCTGCTAGTTTGATCAAATTGAACCGGGAGCAATCCACTTAACCGCTACCTTGCCCTGTAAGGTAACTTCATGTAACCTAATGAAATGAATGTAATAGTAATGAAAGAACCCTTCATTAAGACCAATAACGGAACTTCTCATTTCTGGATCAAGTAAAGTACCTGATTGGAGAAACGACTGAAAGTGCGGGGATCAGTACAACTCATACATTCTTCTCGGCAACCGTTGTACAGGACAGTGAGTTCCCTTATCTGAAGGGCAAGAGAATGGCAGAAAAATTGCCGGTATGAACATCATTATTGATGGATGCACATGAAATACGATGCAAAAATACAGATCGGAAAAGGCCAAGACCCAGAGTTCTAATTATCTATGTTTGTAAGCCGTCAAATGATCGATGGAGGGATAGAAAAGCTCAGGAAATCATTAGAGTGCTCTGTGGATAGAAGCAACTCTTCCAAATAATCGTTCCCGAGGTCCTGCAACTCCACAACAGCCGACTCCAAGGGTAAGTACGTATTATTAATGTGACTATTTATAGCCACATCGTGAAGCAACTCGTGATCCCGTGGAGAGATTTTCAATGCTGAACCCACCTCCTTTATGCCCTCACCACTTCTATTACTCTCTCTCATTCTTTTCCTCCGCATAGCGATCATTCCATAATCCTCTTCTGCAATATATTTCTGAAAATCAGCTTCAAGAGAGTCGGCGTCCGGCACGTCAGAATGAGAGATGTCTCTGATTTTCTTCTGCCAAGAGGATATAAGTGTAGAGGAACATCTGTAATTGCTGTCTGCCAAAGCCTTCGTCACGACCTCTACGGGAAAGTTTAAAGAGGCCCGACTTCCGCGAATGAGAAAAGCAGCTTTATCATAAGCCATAGCGGCCTCCTCCGCCGTTTTATAAGTCCCGAGCCACACTCGAGTTCCCAGCCTTGCTGAATCTCTTATTTCCGCTGCAAATTTACCCCGCGGACGTGTGCGGACCCCTCTGTACCGCTTTGACTTCTCTGCACCTTGACCTTGTGTCCCTCTCATTTCAGTATTGCCGATCGTAGGCGTGCAGGCGGTGGATCCAGTTGCTTCAGGGATCTCCGTCGCTTGATGTTCATGATATGCAGAGCATCGATGCTTAGCGGCCTCGTTAACAAGTTGGAAGAGTATCATGTCCTCCGAGTCGTTCTCGTTCAGTGGCAGTATGGAAACTTCAGGATTCCAGCAGCTTTCTTGTTTTCCATGATTACTACGAGAAACTGGTAATTGCAGCTCATCGTTTACTGGATAATGAGTCCCTGTGGCAATGAAATGGGCCCATACATCTTCTAAAAGCCTTTCCGATGATATCACTACACTATAGTGGTGATCATAAGATCCCTCTGCGCTATGAGTAAAAGCTGTTTCTAAAGCCATAAGTTATAACTACTGCTAATTTCTAATTTCAGTATGCAGCTGAAACTTGGACACCAAGATCTGCTAATCCAAAAACAAATAAAAGATTTATTGAGCTTAGGTTTGTAATAAAATTTTGTGGCGATCAGAAGCTTCAACACTAGAAATCAGAAATCTCACTTCACATGATTGCAGAAAACTAACCGGCATTAAAAGTCTGGGGAAATTCACCGTTGTTTTGGTAAATTGGAAATAGGTGAAGCGATTGCACTTGAAGACTTAATTTCAACGGTTGTGTTAGAATTTGCGAGGAGTGGCTAATTAGTCGAGGTTGGTGCACCCATGAAAGCAGGGAGTTGCTTTTACTTTACTCGTTCATTCTTGATACAACATTTTGGACCAGAGGGGGAGGAAGACAGTGAAAAGCAATGAAATGAATCTAATACGTATTCCGGTCAAGTCAAATGAACCTAGACCCGTAACGAAAGTTGGTGCATTCATTTCCTACACGATCGATAATCAATTACTTCTTAATTTATAAATTAATATAACCATTCACTTTCTTCACGATCATCGGTCAATTTATAAATTTAAATAACCATTCACGACACGAGATGTAAAATCTAACAGAATCTAATTGTAAATTAAAATAAAGTAGAATTTATTTTAATCTAATTATTAATGGTTAATTTCATTTTAAATACTAATTAACAATACGCATAATGTTAATTTTGTAAATATTAATTAACAATAAGCATAATTTTTATTCATTAAAGTACAGGTAAGAGGTTGCAAGTTCAAATTTAGGAAATGCAAGTATATTTTGGTAAATTTTAGTGGTCAAATTATTATCTAAAATTAAATATTAGAATTTCATAAATAAGAATTTCTAATAAATTAATTTAATATTTAACTTAATTATTACTTTGAAATTAGATTATTACTATATATATATATATATATATGTATGATTATTACTATATATATTAACCTAGAAGAAATTAATTTAATATTTGATTTAACTATTACTTTGAAATTAGATTATTAGTATATATTAACCTAGATTGATCTGAATTCCAAATCTAAAATTGAAAATAAAATGTAATATTTTATTATTATTATTATTATTATTATCATTTAAATTTAAACTAAATTACACAGTTAAGTTGAATTGAAAATAAAATATAACATTTCTTTATAATTATTATTATTTGAATTTAAACTAAAATACACAATTAAATTAAAAAGGCTGATAATATAGAGTTTCATTTGTAAAGACTCTCCAACCAGATGTGGGTTAGGACTTAGTCATGAAAAGACTTTTCCCATCCCTAATGAGGTGGACTGCCTTATATAGCCTTGGATTTATTCTCTTTGCGTTTGTTCGTTAAATGAGATGAGTATATATAACAATTGAAATTGCATGGCATATTTCCATATTTTTGTTATCTAAGTTTTCTATTTGCATTTCTACATCTTTATATTTTAGCGAGTATCCACACTTTCTATCACTTAAACCCACTTCCACATCTCGGCCTTGGTCTTCCTTCTTAGGGAGTTTACACCCCTCTCTACACCCCTTTCTTCCCTCTCTACACCCTCTTTAAGGTTATCTATAAATATCCGATAGATTTATCGATTGTTAATTCAATTGACAAAGGTGATTTAGTTGAACATTGTAGATAATGCATTAACACCCACAATTAGTAGTAACTCATTTACACTACACTCTACCCTTTGCTATACATCCATTATAGCAGATGTTATACACCAACTACAAAATATGTTGTAGTAGACTTTATAAAATAAAGAAGATGCATATATTGGTAATTCAAGTCAATTAAACATGTATTGTGATTACTAGATGACTAATGTATGCATCTGAAATGAGTTTACTAGATTATATGGATAATTTCAAGTGGGACATGCAATATTTCTTATTATAGAGTATTTGTATGGATAATAGCAAGTGGAGAATGCCAAGTTTGATGCTTATTCTTACGAATGATGAGTTTTAGGGAAATCATAGAACTTGCGTCTATGTCGTCGGTAGTTGTTGCTATATATTTTTCCTCCATGACACAAAGTGGACTTATGGAGATATTTTGAGAGACCTCTCTCAAAACAACCTACACATATGCAAAATATTTTGTAGGAAAATGAACCACCACTAAACGTGCCAATGGAAAAAAGTAACACCCCCAATAACACCACTTAGCACTGACAACTTTCCCCATTAATTGAGTAGATTGATAGTGTGGAAGAAACTCCTTATAGAATCATGGTTTCTCAATTAACCGTGAGTAGTGGACAAGGTGGTCTCTCATGTGTTAGGATGCTTTCCATATTCTCTTATTGCTCCTTCATATTAAAGGGCATGTCAAGGGTGAAGCAAACATTAATGAAAAATACATTAGGTTAAGGAATTATGTTTTTATCACTTATTTATACATACAAAATTTACAGAAAATTCTCAGAGCAGAGGTTTATGTTTTAACATGAACAACAAATACATGGATGTTATACCTTATATGTTGAATAAGTTGGGTCGAACAAAAATATGGGTAAGGATATTCCTATCTATCCTAGATGTCAACCTTGAAATCCTAATAAAGAGTAGAAGAAAAGTACGTCTATCAATATGGATACCTCCATGTTTTCTAAAATGGAGCAATTTTCTGGTCTTGAATGAAAAAACTAAATTCTACACAATCGCAACTACCATATCCTAGTTCTGTTATCCTTGTTGTTGTTGCTTTATTAGGTCATCATGAAAATTACTATCTATGCTACATCACTATGTGACAAAAACTTTCTCCTTTCTATTTTTTTTTGTATTACTTCAAATATCCATGTAAAGGCAAAAACATATCCCTACATTTTGATATTGTAACAATCCAACATTCCTAGTTAAACACCTTTTCTTTGACTTGGTTAAGAAGAAATGGAATTTCCAAACATTGTTTTCATTTCCATTCAAAACCTCTCATAGTTATCATAAGACTTCTGAGGCATAATTGACATTCCTCCTTCACTAAGACCTTTATTTGCCCCGTATTTAATTTTAATACCTCTCACAGTTGTCATAATACTTCTTAGGCATATAATGGCATTCCTTATTTATTAAGAGCCTTATTTAACCCTTATTTCATTATAATATACCATAGGGTAATTACGAAAATATTGAATTCCAAGAACCTCTTCCTCCCCACAGAATATTTAATTGTAATCCTCATCCAACGACCCACTACATTGCTAGCACCCTTCGCATAGAGAAAACGAGACAAGAATTAATGTCTATATGAACATACTATAAGGCCATAATTTAACATCATACACCAATGTTTTATAATTGTTATTCATCTCATAAAACCCATTATAACCCATTTCAATTTGCTAATGAGCAAAGAATGGAAACTTAGTTTAATTTCTCTTGCACATTTCTTTATGTTCCATAATGACCACCAATGCCCTCCAAATTTCTTGAATAAGTGCCCAAATTCCCTAAAAAATCCCATGTTGAGAAACTGTATTCATTGATTTCAAAATACACATGGGATGGAACATGGATTTAATAGAGCTCACAGAATGCAGAAAATTGTACCATTCTCATTAACACATCAACTAAGTGGCTTAACTCCTTGGTTCCTTTCCTGGTTACAAGTTACATAACGGATAAATGTCAAGATACCATATGCAAGTTTGAAGCTTTTACAGTAAAATGTTGCAAAAATATTCTTAATAAAATAGAAACTATACAATGGTAAGCACACAAATTTACAAAGATATTTAATCATGGAAACCCAAATCTAAGAAAACCAACAATATTTTTTTCATTATATTTTTTGTAGAGTATATATTCTAATACAATATACATCCTGCATCATATAAATCTCCAAGATAACCATAGTTCCATAAACAAAACTACAAACCATGGGAAAAAACACCATGCACCACAAAACTTCTTTTAGCAAAACCATAGGACAAAAATGCCCAAAAAAACATAAAATTCATCCAAATATTTTTTTCTCGAGGCACTACCCTAATCCTTATTTGAGAGGGAAAACCTTGATAAGGTGGAATTAAGAAACCCCATAGAACCCCACTTTACTTGTAGTTCATATAAGTCATGCAAATAATATAATATCATTTGAAGAGGGGACAAGTGCCATATCTCTGGGTGGGTCACATATATCACATCCAATATTTGAACCATCGAAACAAGTAAAATAGGACACATGTTTTGGATAAGTAAATGGGCCCATGTATTGGCCATGTCACATCCACCACTGCACTGGAATATTTTTTTAGAAGGGGGTTGTTGTGGCAAGTATAAGCATTGTTCAAACTCCAGATAGATGACATTCTTTTTCCATGCCTTTATTACAAAAAAGAAAAGGGCCTATTGGCCAGGGTTAACCTCACAATCAAGAAAAACTAATTCTAATGTAGAGGCTCTTGCGTTTTATCTTCATATAAGGAAATTTTGTGTCTCAAGAATGTACTTGTATTACTTCCTAACTACGATGATTCTCTATTTTGGTTCGGACTTTCAATAAATCGTGGTCATCATTTCGTTTTCTTGTATGTTATCTTGTGTCTATGTGGTTTTGAAATCTTGTTATGCCGATAGGAATCCCCTCTGTTGCAATTGGATACGTTAATGATTTTGCTAATTAATTTTTTTGATCTGATGGTCTAAATTGAAATATGCCAATATAGTCTCGTTTCCACCACTATATCAATGATTGAAAATCAAATTGATAACTTCCTTGAATATCTAAATCAAAAATTTAAACCATGTTTAAAATATTTTTTTATGAAATCATGATTACAATTTTACTGTGACTTTTATTTATCACTACATATAAGGATTACAGAAAAATAAAGAGAAAAATCAAATAAAAAATAAAAATACATTGAAGCTTGGTTGCCTTTAACTAAAACTAAAATGTGTCCCATAATCTAAAGTATGTGTTACGATTGAAGGGCTAGAGTGCATTAGGTTGGTCATTAACCTTTTGTGGCCATAGTTGTAACACTCTTGATTTAAATTTAAAATTTTCAGTTAATTTTGAGGGAGGTTTCACTTATCTTAAAAATTGAAATTAACAACATGTTGAAACGTGGTTGTGTGCCCCTTAATTTAAAGTAAAATGATTGTGGCAGGTTTTATTTATATTAAATATTTTATATTAAAGAGTGAAATTAAAAAAAAAATGAAATTTGGTTATGTGAGTTACCATTTAAATATTCGCATGCCCACTAAAACATGGTGTTGAGGTTTACCTTTGAAAATTTGCTGTTGTATTTGTACAAATCCCCATTTACATTTTAATGTAACTATAATACTACTATGTTTTAATGTAAAACCATTAGGAGGTTATATAAGAATTAACATTTTAATAAACCTTTCGGTTTGTTAATATTTTGCGTTTATAATATTTTTCTCAAGGATTTATAATGTTAATCCATTGGGTTTACAATATTAATCTTAGGGTTTACAATACTTTGGTTTATAATACTAACCCTAGGGTTTAATATTATTCCATAAGGTTTATAATTTTAGGGTTTTGTAAACCCTCGGGTTTATTAATATTTTGGGTTTATACTATTAATCCCAAGATTTATAACATTAATCCCTTGGGTTTATAAAATTAATCCTACGGTTTATAATACTTTGGTGTATAATACTAATCTGAGGGTTAATAATATTACATTGGGTTTATAATGTTAGGGTTTAATAAACCCTTGGGTTTATCAGTATTTTGAGTTTATAATATTAATCTCTAGCATTTATAATATTGATCCCTTGGGTATTCTTTCATTCGTTTGGTTTATAATATTAATCCCTTCAGTTGATTAATTATTTGAGTTTATAATATTGATAATCCTTTAGGTTTATTGATCCCTTCAATTTATAATATTAATTTATTAGATTTATAATATTAATAATCCTCATGGTTTATTAATCCCTTGGGTTTATAATACTAAAAAAGGCTTCAGTTTATTAATCCCTTGAGTTTCTAATACCAATAAACCCTTGGGTTAATTAATATTTTGGGTATATAATATTACTCTCAAGGATTTATAATATTAACCCACTCCGTCTATAATATTAATCCTATGATTTATAACACTTTGGTTTATAATATTAACCCTAAAGTTTAATATTATTCCCTTGGGTTTATAATGTTAGGGTTTAATAAACCCTTGGGTTTGTTAGTATTTTGGATTTATAATATTAGACCTAAGGATTTATAATGTTAATCCATTGTGTTTATAATATTAATCCTAGAGTTTATAATACTTTGTTTTATAATACTTACCCTAGGGTTCATAATACTTTGATTTAGAATACTAACCCTAGTGTTTAATATTATTTCATTGGGTTTATAATGTTAGTGTTTAATAAACCATTGTTTTATTAATTTTTTGGATTTATAATATTAATTCCAAGGATTTATAATGTTAGTCCCTCTAGTTTATAATATGATTGAATGTGTTCTACCATTGCAAAAAGGTGGAGCCATAATCTATCATAGAAAACTATGGACAACCATGGCCAAACATGTTATACCATGGCAAGTCATGTTCAACAATGGGAAACCAAGGTCAACGATGGTCAATCATGGTCATTATTGGTTAACTATAGCCGCCATAATCAAACTTTAAAAGCCATGGTCAACCCATGCTCAACAATACTAACAATGATTAATATGGTCTAAAATGGTCAACATAGTTCACCACGGTAAGACATGGTCAACTGTAGCTTTTCATTAGAAATATAGATATCCATATTCTATCATAGAAAACTATGGTCAACCATGGTCAAGTTATTCAATCATGTTCACCCATACTTAAACCATGCACACCATAGTCAATGCTTAAAAATGTTTAATAATATGAATATTAATATGGTTTAAAATAGATTGGTTTACTAATGGGGTTCCTTGTGTTTGATCATGTTTAATAGTCAACAATATTCAACTTCCGCCAAATATAAATTCCTATTAATTTTATCAATTAATGTTAATAAGAAAACATTTTTTGACATAAAACAAAATAAACCATGGCCATACATGGTCAAAAATTGCCAACATAGTTAATCATTGTCACTCATGCTCAACAATACAAACCTTAGTTAGCCATATTCAACCATAGTAGGCTATGGTCAACCTTGGTCAACCATAGTAGTCTATGGTCAAACTTGGGCAATGACAGTAGCTTATGGTCAACTTTTTTCAACCCTTGTAATCATTCTAATCGAGCACGGTAAAAGAAACTCAACCATGGTCATACATGGTCAAACATTGCCAACATAGTTAATGAGCGTTACTCATTCTCACCCATGCTCAATAATACACAACATTAGTTAGCCATATTTAACCGTAGCTATTCTTCGTAAACCATAGTAGCCTATGGTAAAATTGGGGCAACCATAGTAATCCCTCTTAACCAAAAATTACCTTTGGTTTATAAAACTTTCCCTAAGGTTTAATAATTTTCCCAAGGATTTATAATGTTAATACATTGGGTTTATAATATTAATCCTAGTGTTTATAATACTAACCTTATGGTTTAATATTATACCATTTGGTTTCTAATATTAGGGTTTAATAAACCCTTGAGCTTATAATATTAATCCTAGGGTTAATATTATTCCATTGGGTATATAATGTTAGGGTTTAATAGACCCTTGGGTTTATTAATCTTTTCAGTTTATAATATTAATCTCAAGAATTTATAGTATCAATCCCTTAAGTTTTTTTATTAGTTGGGTTTATAATAAACTAAATTAATATATACATTTACATTAATTTAAATACAATTATAGAATTACCAGAATTATTAATATTTGATTTTAAACATAAAGTTTACAAAATTGTGAATTGTTGTTTACTATCGTAATAAGGGTTATACCACTCATTTAATTTTATCACTCATTTCATGTGCACAATACGTATTTCTAATGAGGTCTATATTTGTAGAAATTTTTATATCATTTGGTTCATGTAGCGTTAGGTTATTTTATAGCATGATGCTTTTAGGATAAAGTTTTCTAACAATAATAAAAATGGGGTGTTATGTTATATATATATATATATATATATATATATATATATATATATATATATATCTTTGCTTTATTTTTTTGTGCGTGTGTATTAATTTTGATTTTATCATTTTTCCTCTCAAATGCAGATATGGATAATAATGATGGCATCTGTTATAATCAAGCGGTGACAAATATTTCTCTTGTGATAAGTTATCTTTGTATCTTCAGAACAAGTTCGATAGAAAACAAGGCTTCCATCTTGCATTTATTGATTAGCATCTTCGTGTGCTAGATGAAATGAAAACGAATCTAAAATACTTGTTTCATGTGCACATGAGGGAGGATGGGAGGAAAACAAGAAGGGATTGGTTGGAAAGAGTTAAGTATCGTGATCATTATCCTATTGATTTGAATTGGAGTTCCTTTTGTTATCGGTCACGTTGTGTTTTGGAAGAGGATTTTGATAAATGACTTTTGTAGGCTTTATTAATCTCTTCTTTTTTTAAATTTTGATCCGTTTTCCTTATTGATCCCTTAGGATTTTAATATTCATCCCTTGAGTTCACCAATTCCTTGAGTTTATAATATTAAACCCTTGGTTTTATTAGTTCTTTTGGTTTATAATATTAATAATACCTTGGGTTTTAAAATATCTTGAGTTGAAAATATTAATTCTTAGGGTTTATTAATTTCTTAGGCTTTTGAGTTTAAAATATTGATTCTTAGGGTTTATTAATATCTTGTGTTTTTAATATTGATCCCTTAGGTCTTTAATATGTATCCCCTGGGTTCACCAATTCCTTTTGTCTGTAATATTAAACCATTGGTTTATTAGTTCTTTTGGTTTATAATATTAATAACCACTTTGGTTTATTAATCTCTTGATTTTGAAATATTAATTCTTAGGTTTTGTTAATATCTTGAGTCTAAAATATTAATTCTTAGGGTTTATTAATTTCTTGCTTTATAATATTAATATTTATCCCTTGGGCTCACCAATTCCTTTGGTTTATAATATTAAACCCTTGGGATTATTGCTTCTTTTCGTTTATAATATTAATAATCTATTCAGATTATTAAAATCTTGAATTTAAAATATTAATTATTAGGGTTTATTAATTTCTTAGATTTTTGAGATTAAAATATTTATTCTTAGTGTTTATTAATGTCTTATGTTTTTAATATTGATCCCTTTGCCTTATCTATCCCTTAGGTTTTTAATATTTATCCCTTAGGTTCACCGATTACTTTGGGTTGTAATATTAAACCCTCGGGTTTATTACTTCTTTTGGTTTATAATATTAATAATCACTTGGGTTTATTAATCTCTTGAGTTTAAAATATTTATTCTAATGGTTTATTAATTTCTTAGGTTTTTGTGTTTAAAATATTAATTCTTAGGGTCTATTAATCTCTTGTTCTTTTAATATTAATCCCTTGGCCTTATTGATCCCTTAGGGTATTATATTATCCCTTAGGTTCACTAATTCCTTTGGTTTATAATATTGAACCCTTGGGTTTATTAGTTCTTTTGGTTTATAATATTAATAATCCCTTCGTTTTATTAATCTCTTCAGTTTAAATTATTCATTTATAGGGTTTATTAATTTCTTAGGATTTTGAGTTTAAAATATTAATTCTTAGGGTTTATTAATCCCTTTAGTTTTCTAAATCTTTGGGTTGGTAATATTAGGCATTAAATATTAGTCATACACTTTAATACTAACACATAGTCCAATGTCATATTATGAAAAATATTTTCTCAATATGAAATTCAAGCATGGGTGACCATTTTTAATCATTGTTAGTTGTAGATGACCAATGTCTTCCATGGTCAAATGCCACATTGTCACAAATATTGTCTTAATACGAAAATCAACCATGGCCAACCATGGTGATTCTTCATCCAAGGTCGCATTGTAACAAAAATTGTCTCAATGTTTAAATCAAACATGCTCAATCATGTTTATTATATAGTTGATAGTATTTATCTAAAGGTTTTTATATACTTGAAGTTTATAATAACAATATCCTAGGTTTAATATTATTCCTTTGAGTTTATAATATTAATAATCATGAGAGTTTATCACTCCTTTGTGTTTAAGATATTAATTTGTAGGCTTTATCAATCTCTTATGTTTTTAATATTGATCCCATTAGCTTATTGATCCCTTACATTTTTAATACTTATCCCTTGGGTTCACCAATTCCTTGGGCTTATAATATAAAACCCTTGGATTTATTAGTTATTTTGGTTTATAATATTAATAATCCCTTGGATTTTAAAATCTCTTGATTTAAAAATATTAATTCTTAGGGTTTATTAATCTCACGTGTTTTTAATATTGATCCCTTGGCCTTATTTATCTCTTAGGTATTTAATATTTATCCCTTGGGTTCACTAATTCCTTTGGTTTGTGAGATTAAACCATTGGGTTTATTAGTTATTTTGGTTTATAATATTAATAACCTCTTGGGTTCATTAATCTCTTGATTTTAAAATATTAATTCTTAGGGTTTGTTAATCTCTTGAGTTTAAATATTAATTCTTAGTTTTTATTAATTTCTTGGTTTATAATATTTATATTTATCCCTTGGGCTCACCAATTCCTTTGGTTTATAATATCAAACGCTTTGGATTATTACTTTTTTTGGTTTATGATATTAATAATCTCTCAGGTTTATTAATATCTTGAATTTAAACTATTAATTATTTGGGTTTATTAATTTCTTAGATTTTTGAGTTTAAAATATTTATTCTTAGGGTTTATTAACCTCCTATGTTTTTAATATTGATCCCTTTGCCTTATTTATCCCTTAGGTTTTTAATATTTATACCTTGGGTTCACCGACTCCTTTGGTTTAGAGGATTAAACCCTTGGGTTTATTAGTTTTTTTGGTTTATAATATTAATAATCCCTTGGGTTTATTAATCTCTTGAGTTTAAAGTTATGATTCTAATATTTTATTAATTTCTTAGGTTTTTGAGTTTAAAATATTAATTCTTAGGGTTTATTACTCCTTTATTTTTAATATTAATCCCTTGGCCTTATTGATCTCTTATATTATTAATATTTATCCGTTGGGTTCTCCATTCCTTTTGTTTATAACATTATTTATTAGTTATTTTGATTTAAATATTAATAATCCCTTCACTTTATTAATCTCTTGAGTTTAAATTATTAATTCTTAGGATTTATTAATTTTTGAGGCTTTTTTGTTTAAAATATTAATTCTTAGGGTTTAATAATCCCTTGAGTTTTCTAAATCTTTGGGTTGGTAATACTAGGCGTTACATATTAGTCGCACACTTTAATACTAATGCATGGTGCAATTTTATATTATGAAAAACATTGTCTCAATATGAAAATCAACCATGGGCGACCATTGTTAATTATCGTTAGTCGTAGATGATCAAGGTCTTCCATGGTAGAATGTCACATTGTGATAAAGATTGTATCAATATGAAAATCAACCAAGGCCAACCATGGTCACTCTTCATCCAACGCCACATTGTGTCAACAATTGTCTCAACATTTAAATCAACAATGCTCAAGCATGTTTATTTTAAGGTTTATAATATTTATATAAAGTTTTTTATATACTTGAAGTTTATAATATCAATATCATAGCTTTAATATTATTCCCTTGAGTTTATAATATTAATAATCATGTGATTTTATCAATCCTTTGTGTTTACGATATTAATTTGTAGGCTTTATTGATCTCTTCTATTTTTAATATTGATCTCTTCGCCTGATTAATCCCTTAGGCTTTTAATATTTATCCCTTGGGTTTATAATGTAAAACCATTGGATTTATTAGTTCTTTTGGTTTATAATATTAATAATCCGTTAGGTTTTAAAATTTCTTAAGTAAAAATATTAATTCTTAGGGTTTATTAATTTCCCTGGTTTTTGTGTTTAAAATAATAATTCATAGGGTCTATTAATCTCGTGTGGTTTTAATATTGATCTCCTGGCCTTATTTATCCCTTAGGTATTTAATATTTATCCCTAGGGTTCACCAATTCCTTTGGCTTGTGATATTAAAACCTTAGGTTTATTAGTTTTTTTGGTTTATAATATTAATAACCCCTTGGGTTTATTAATCTCTTGATTTTAAAATATCAATTATTAGGGTTTTTTAATCTCTTGAGTTTAAAATATTAGTTCTTAGGGTTTATTAATTTCTTGGTTTATAATATTTAAATGTATCCCTTGGGTTCACCGATTCCTTTGGGTTCATTACTTCTTTTGGTTTAGAATATTAATAATCTCTTGGGTTTACTAATCTACTGAATGTAAAATATTAATTATTAGGGTTTATAGATTTCTTAGGTTTTTGAGTTTAAAATATTTATTCTTAGGGTATATTAATCTCTTTCCTTTTTAATATTGATCTCTTCGCTTTATACATTCCTTATGTTTTTAATATTTATTCCTTGGGTTCACCGATTCCTTTGGTTTATAACATTAAACCCTTTAGTTTATTAGTTCTTTTGGTTTATAATATTAATAATCCCTTGGGTTTATTAATCTCTTGAGTTTAAAATATTGATTCTTATGGTTTATTGATTTCTTAGCTTTTTGACTTTAAAATATTAATTATTAGGTTTATTAATCTCATGTTTTTAATATTAATCCCTTGGCCTTATTCATCCCTTAGGTTTTAAATATTTATTCTGTGCGTTCACCAATTCCTTTGGTTTATAATATTAAACCCTTGGGTTTATTAGTTCTTTTGGTTTATGATATTATAAATCCGTTGGTTTATTAATATCTTGAGTTTAAATTATTAATTATTTGGGTTTATTAATTTATTAGGCTTTTGAGTTTAAAATATTAATTCATAGGGTTTATTAATCCCTTGATTTTTCTAAATCTTTGGATTGTTAATATTAGGCGTTAAATATTAGTCGCACACTTTAACGTTAATGCATGGTTCAATGTCATATTATGAAAAATGTTGTTTCAATATGAAAATCAACCATGGGTGATCATTGTTAATCATTGTTAGTCATAGTTGATCAAGGTCTTCCGTGGTCAAACGTCACATTGTGACAAAGATTGTCTCAATATGAATATCAACCATGGTCAACCATGATCATTATTTGTCCAACATTGCATTGTGACAACAATTGTGTCAATGTTTAAATCAAGCATGCAAAACCATATTTATTTAATGGTTTATAGTATTTATCTAAAGGTTTTTATATACTTGAGGTTTATAACATTAATCACTTAGGTTTAATATCATTCCCTTGAGTTTATAAAACTAATAATCAAGTGAGTTTATCAATCCTTTATGTTTAAGATATTGTTAAAAGATAATGGATAATCCTTAATTAGTGATTTATCATGGTAGGCAGATTCAATTGCCAGCTAGATATAGGGAAAATGCCCTTATAACTAGTATGATGAATGTTGTTGAACCTTCTATTTATAGAGAAGAAAATAAATTTAATGAATGGAAAGAAGCTATGGAATAAGAATATGAATCTATTCTCAAAAACAACACGTGGGAGCTAGTTGAACTACCTGAAGGGAAACAAACCATAAGTTGTAAATGGTTGTATAAACCCAAGATTAATGCAGATGGAACCATAGATAAATTAAAATCTAGATTGGTAGCAAAGGAATATTCAAAAAAATAAGGTATTGATGATGAGGAAACCTTCGCCCCTAAAGGTAAACTAAACACTATTAGAATGAGGATTGCTTTAGCTACTAGAAAACAATTGATGATTCACCAATTGGATGTAAAATCTTCATTTTTAAATGGGGAGTTGAAAGAGGAGGTTTACTTAGAGAAACCTGAGGGGTTTTTCCAGAAAGGGAAAGAACATTTAGTCTGCAGATTAGAGAAAGCTTTATATGGACTAAAACAAGCACCCAGGTCATGGTATGAAAAGACAGATTCATTTTTTCTGCAACACGGTTAAAATAGAAGTAAAAATGACCCTAATATGTATACTGTGAAATAACAAAAGGTACATATAGTGTTGATTTCTTTATATGTAGATTATGTAATTATTATAAGTGATGTTGTTGCTCTAATAAAAGAAATCAAGTAGCAAATGTCACAAATGTTTGAAATGAAAGACCTTGGTGAACTAAGATATTGTTTGGGTCCTGAGATCTAGAGAGATTCAAGACAAACTTTTATGTCCCAGGGAAGTATGTCAGAGGTCTACTAGAAAGATTTAGGATGAATCAGTACAAGGCTGAAGCAGTACCATTATAGTAGAATATTAAACTTCATATTGAGGATGGCTCTAAAGAGATAGATGTGACACTTTATAGACAACTGGTTGGGATTCTAAAATACTTAACCACTACTAGACCAGATTTGACTTATGCAGTTAGTGTGCTAAGTCAATTTATGTCCAAACAAATTGAGATTCACTGGAATGCAGCAAAAGACATTTTAAGGTATCTACAAGGAATTGTAGATTATGGTATTATTTATACTGATTCTTCTGATGTTATATTGATAGGGTTAACAGATTCTGACTGGACTGGAAATGTAGATGACCAAAGATCCATAGCAGGTTATGCATTCAACATTTGATCTGAGGTGATTACATGGAGCAGTAAGAAAAAAAACACACTTTCCTTGTCTTCAGCAGAAGAAAAGTATCAAGCTATATGGAAAACAACATGCAAGGTAATTGGCCGCGGAGACTTCTCCCGAATGTTGGGGAAGAACAGAAAGATGCAAAAACTATCAGGTGCGACAACTAGAGCTCAATCAAAATTGCTAATAATTTGTTGTTTCACGAGAACAGTAAACACATTGATACACAATTCCACTTTGTCAGGGAGAGAGTTTAATCAAAATAAATCCATATGTATATTGTAAAACATGTGATAATATTGCTGGAATTTTCACTAAGCCTCTTGGATAAATTAAGTTTGAAATGTTTAAGGAGATTTTAAGCATATTTTTTAACCCCTTCTCCATTAAGGGGGAGTGTTCAAAGATAATGGAGAATCCTTACTTAGTGAGAGTTGGTTCACGAAACCTTAGGATAGGAATTAGTTTCTATTTCTTATGATATGGTTCTAACTTCCCTATATCCATGTATGTTATATTGGCTGAGTTGTGTTGAGAATATCGAGCCTTCTGCAGAGCCACACTCTCCTGGTTCAGACTCTCTTTCATAGAGCTGACCAATGAGTTTTTATTTATTAATTCAAACATCACATTTTATGAGATATTATTTTGTAGGATTTATTAATCTCTTATGTTTTTAATATTGATCCCTTCACCTTATTGATCCATTAGGTTTTTAACATGTATCTCTTGGGTTCACCAATTCCTTGGGTTTACAATATACAACCCTTGGGTTTATTAGTTCTTTTGTTTTTTAATATTAATAATCCCTTGTGTTTATTATTTACTTGAGTTTAAAATAGTAATTTTTAGGGTTCATTAATCTCTTGAGTTTAAAATATTAATTCTTGGGGTTTATTAAATTCTTCGTTTATAATATTAATATTTATCCCTTGGTTTCACCAACTGATTTGGTTTATAATATTAAACCCTTGGGTTTACTACTTCTTTTGGTTTATAATATTAATAATCTCTTGAATTTGAAATATTAATTGTTAGGGTTTATTAATTTCTTAGGTTTTTGAGATTAAAATATATATTCTGAGGGTTTATTAATCTCTTGTGTTTTTAATATTGATCTCTTGGCCTTATTGATCCCTTAGGTTTTTACTATTTATCCCTTGTGTTCATAGATTCGTTTGGTTTATAATATTAAACCCTTGGGTTTATTAGTTCATTTGGTTTATAATATTAATAATCACTTCAGTTTATTAATCTCTTGAGTTTAAAATAATGATTCTTATGATTTATTGATTTCCTAGGTTTTGAGTTTAAAATATTAATTCTTAAGGTTTATTAATTTCCTCTCTTTTTAATATTTATCCCTTGGCCTTATTGATCTCTTAGGTTTTCAAAATTTATCACTTGGGTTTACCAATTCCTTTGGTTTATAATATTAAACCCTTGTTTATTAGTTTTTTTTTTTTTTTAATATTAATAATCCCTTGAGTTTATTAATATCTTGAATTCAAAATATTAATTCTCACCATTTATTAATTTCGTAGGTTTTTGAGTTTGAAATATTAATTCATATGGTTTATTAATCCCTTGAGTTCTCTAATTGTGACAACAATTGTCTCAATGTTTAAATCAAGCATGGTCAACGACGTTTAATTTACGGTTTATAGTATTTATCTAAGGATTTTTATATGCTTCAGGTTTATAATATTAATCTCTTGGGTTTAATATTATTCCCTTAAGTTTAAAATTTTCCCCTTGGGTTTATAATATTGATAATCATGTGATTTTATCAACCCTTTGTGTTTAAGATATTAATTTGTGGTATTTATTGATCTCTTATGTTTTTAATATTGATCCCTTCGCCTTATTTATCACTTAAGTTTTTAAAGTTAATTCCTTGGGTTTATAAAATTAAAACCTTGGGTTTATTATTTGTTTTGGTTTGTAATATTAATAATCTCTTGGATTTTTAAATATATTGAGTTTAAAATATTAATTCTTAGGGTTTATTAATTTCATTGGGTTTCGAGTTTAAAATATTAATTGTTAGAGTTTATTAATATCTTCCTTTAAAATATTAATTCTTAGGGTTTATTAATTTCTTATTTTATAATATTATTATTCATCCCTTGGGTTTATAATATTGTTCTCTTAGGTTTACTAATTTCATTGGTTTATAATATTAAAATCTTTGTGTTATTTGTTTCTTAACTTTCTAATATTAATAATTCCTTTGGTTCATCGTTTAATGCCTTCCTCCTTTTTATGATCCCTTCAGTTTAAAATATTAATGTTCGGTTCATGGTTTATAGTATTTATCTAAGGGTTTTATACTTAAGGATTTATAATATTACTCTAGTACGATTAATATTGTTCCCTTAGGTTTATAAACTCTTGGATTTTTAGTATAAATCCTTTGGGTTTATTGTTTCTTTGGGTCTTTCACTAAAGTTGATTGTTCTCTTCGAGTTATAATATTAATAATCGTGTGAGTTTATCATTCATTTGTATTTAAAATATTAGTTTCTAGGCTTTATTAATCTCCATTTTTTAATATTTTTCCCTAGAATTTAACAGTTCATTTGGCTTATAATATTAATAATCGCTTGGGATATTGGTAAGAGATATATACTTATTATATATAGTAATAAAATATTATTATTATGTTATATTTGAATCTTAGTATAGTTTAAGTTATAACGACTAATGTATTAAAAAAATTTAATAATATTTTATTATTATAGATTTTATTATCAAATAATATAATATTATATATATAAGTTTAATATATAATATGCATATAGTTAATATTAATAATATATTATAAGTAGATATATAAAATATATTGGTAATTATATTCATACATATATAATGATTATTTTAGTAAAATACATGTGGTGGGTGGTGGATATAGGTTTTTTTTGGGTATATCAACTACACTAATGAATGTGGTTGTAAATATATTTCATATATGCCTATCCTCATATATCAACCACATTGATAAATGTAATTTAACCACATTAATAAATATAATTGTACAAAATTTTATTGTTGTTATATGTTTTTTTTTTTTTTTTTTTTTTTATAAATATCATTCTAGGAGAGAAATAAATAAACAACTTTTTGATTAAGAGCTTTTCTCCTACAGAAAGTGGGACATAGAGGTGACCTCCACGAGTTCTTCTAACAATGTTGATCATAAGTATTGCTAGATTAATTTGATTTCAATTCAAGGAGCAAGGGAAATGAAACTAAATTTATAATTGTATAGCTTTATTATATGAAAATTTCATTTGATTACCATGTTTCTTTCTATTTATTACTTTGGTAGCACTCTCCCAATTTCAATTTATGAAAATAATTTTTGAACAAGCAGTTGACATATTCAAAAGGTGGAAGAGATGTGATGTCCATTCGATTTGAAAATAAAATTTGACCTCGTCATTGTCATTTTTGGCTGGTGCAGGTTGAAGGAACAATTGTGATGGAATAACTGGAATATGGCATTGAAATTGCCTTCTCTGTAATAATAAGTAATGATTTACGTTTTCGTTACTAGAATTTGTTGTTTGTTTATGTTATTGAAAGGTTGAAAATAAATCAATTATTTGTTTCTTCCCTCCTGCTACTTCCCTTTGGTCCATGAAAATCCAAATACGCTTACATTTATTTCATTTCTTTTCATCCATAAATCTATTATGGAATTATTTTTTCAAAACATTTCGTAAACACTTTGCTTTTGGCATTTTGAATTATGAGTTACTCAAATCTCAATGATGGAAAAATAAAATGCTAAAATGGCCATCTCCACAATCCCATGACACATATTTTTCACCTCTTCAATGATCAATGGGTGTTTTATCAAAAAAATATTTTAATTAGAGTAATAAAAGTTATTTATTCATTTAGATTCATAAATATTGCCTTCAAAATTCCTAATCCAAAATAATTCTTGATTTGAAATTGAATACTTGGAAGTTATTAATACTATTTTACTTGTTCTAACTTTCATATTTGGAACATGATGCATCTAGGTTATTTAAACTTGTCAATAGATCAGATTTTTCATTTTTGTTAATAAGCTATATTACATTTGTTGACAATATTGACAGTAAAAAGACTGATGTTATAGTCTGCAAAAAAATCTCAAGTAAAGTAATTAAATTTGTAAAATAATTTTTTTTGGTTAAAGATGAAGTCATGATATGATCAACTGCAAAAAATCTCAAGTAAAGTAATTAAATTTGTAAAATAAATTTTTTTGGTTAAAGAAGAAGTCATGATATGATCAAAACAAAAATCTCAAGTACTTGACGTAATTAAATTTGTAAAATAATTTTTTTGCTTAAAGATGAAGTCACGATATGTTCAAACCTGCTCACGTGCTCTGCTTTACGTCTGTTTAATTAATGTTTTAAAGGTATTTCTAGGTTTAGTTCAGAATTTAGAAACTTTCAGTACCAACTGTTATTCTTGCTATCAGTGTAACTCATCAATCATATGAAATATATTTTTGTATAACGGTTCACGATAAATGGAAAATTGAACCAGACCTTAAAGTTGAAGTTGGGATTCTTTATTTGCAAGAAACACATGTTTAGTTCAATAATGAGATAGAACTCACGGAAGTATGCTTTCTCCTTTCTATTCAGTGGAAACACACCTTCCTTACTATTCCGAAGAGAACACACCGTTGGCTGGTTCATTTACTGGTGATGTTGCTTATGTTGTGATTGCATCCGGTGAATGCATGAAAGAAGTTCTTAGGGAAACCAAGGTTCTCGTCAAAGATTACAGATCAAATGAGACTGCTTTTATATTTGGGGTAATTATTTTAATTTTCTTTTGTTAGAATGTGTAATTACTACTTGTCCAGTTGTGACTCTCTATGAATAGAGTCTGTTCCTATTTCCTAGGTTAGCTAAAACTAGTTTCCTTATTTGGTGTGAGGTTGAGATATTCCCTCAACCAACTTATTGTACGTCCCAGATAGATTTGTATAAATGTGTGTAATATATTTTATCAATAATATAGTTTGCATATTCACATTTTAATTTGGTATCAGAGCAAGGCCTGACCTCGGCCCCTCCTGAGCTGAGGGAAATAAAAGAGAGAGATTCCTTTGCTTTCGGCCCCAGGCACCAGAGTTTTCAAGGTTGCGGATAGAGGTGTCCACCAGAAGCAAAACACCGCAACAAACTGGGGCGGTTCCATTAACCAGGGTTACGCTGCAGGCGATCATCGCGGCAGGCCGGGCTCTGCAACTAGTGTACAACGAGGTTTTGAAGACAAGGTATCTTATCTCCCTAACTCTGCAAACATCGGTTGCAATTTTGATGAAGACAGAACGAAGGCCCACGGTGGGGCGCGTTGGATTTCCTCCGGATCGAGCGTGATGTTTGCTGTTAAGTTGAGCGGCTTTCAGGCATTGGTGCTTACGCCGGATAGAACGTGCGTGCTGCAATTCGTTTGTTTTGTGCAGAGCAGAAACCTGTGTTCGTTGACCTGTTGTCAGCATTACATTGCGTGGAGTTTTTTTTTAAGATTGGGTAGAATCTTTCCAGCGTGCAGTCAAAGATTGGATAGAATTTCGGCTTCCCATTGGATAGTTTTTCCTGCCGTCTAAGCACATGAAGTATGCCAGCGCGTGAAGCTGAAAACGAACAGAATTTCGAGCGCGGGGTTTGTGAACCTCCAGCCTGCTGTTCGTGCCAGCGCGTGGGATTGCTGGTCCCAATATTGCCGCGTGCACGAGACGTTCTGGTCTTCAAGATTGACGTCCAAAGACTCAAAATGAATCTTGAGATGTGATGCGACCTGTCACTGGTGGATTTGGATCCTTCACCAACCAAAACCAAACGACGAGATCCACTCTTTTGAATTTTCGTTGGATATGTGCTGCGCTTCAGTGTTATGGCGATTGTCTTGTAGATATGGATGGTTTCAATTCTGAGATGGGCCTGGAAGGGTGCTGTGCCGATCCTCTCGTAGATCTGGATGAGGGATAATGTTTTGTTTGCCTTTTAGATTTTCGACAAAGCCCGACAGTCAGCGCCTTGTGTCTTGTTTTTTGATGAGCTTGATTCTATCTTGGATGAGAGATGAAAATATCACATCCAATGGCTATGAAGCTATGCGCCGATATCCAGAAACCGAGAGGTGAAAGAAGTGTCCGATGTATGTGCCACTTGTGTGTTGCTACCAAAACTTATATGGTAGGTTTGAGGTGTATGTGGATCGTAGTTGGGTTGGAGTCTTTTCGGTAATCTAATGCCACGGTAAAATGTCGTATTTGTGAAAATGTCGTATTTATAAATGTTTTGAAATTTGAAGCATTGAGCCTAGCTAACTCAATGGAGTGGTTTTGTTAGAATTAGCTACTCTAACAAATCGCGCAGGTGAATTCAAGACACCAATTAGACGAGAAAAAGAAAGCAGATGCGAAGATACTCTATGGTAGATAGTAAGACTGAAGTGTAACAAATATTATTTTTGTGCAACAGCCCAACAACGACACTGAAAATTAAAGGATGATGGACATATAGGTGAAAGTTTGTGTGAATTAGTGTGGGTTTCTTAGAATAGACTTTTGATGATGAGTCACTCAGTTGAATGGTAAGCAAGTCTAGGATGGTGTTGGAGTGGTTATTGTATGTACCTGATAACTCCAAAAGTTGGAGTATGTACGCCTTATAAAGGCATGTGTATCCCCGTAAAAGTTCGTGGTAATCTCAAAACCACTTTGTAACTACAGGTTCATGGTCAGCCAAAAACCATTTTGCAGTGTCAGTTTGTGGTCAGCTAGAAACCACGTATAATAGTGAAGCAGACTAGAAACATGTCTGTGTTAGTGTTTGCCACTGAAGGAAAAGCATGGTTACGGGTCATCCGATAAAACCCCGATGAAAGAAGAGCATGGTTATGGGTCATCCGATAAAACCCACAGTGGAGGGGGATTTGTAAATACAGGTACATGTATGCGGTGATAATGGTTGACAGAACCATGTATACGAAGGACATCCTACAAGACCAGCGGTTGCAGCGGTTGGTACCCATGCATTCCGGTGGATGGTTGCTCCTTTATATGGACGTCGACATATTCTTTGTTATGTTTGATCACCACTAGATTTTGCGAAGTGATATCGAGACAAGTAGTCATTAAGGGGGTGTGTTAGAATGTGTAATTACTACTTGTCCAGTTGTGACTCTCTATGAATAGAGTCTGTTCCTATTTCCTAGGTTAGCTAAAACTAGTTTCCTTATTTGGTGTGAGGTTGAGATATTCCCTCAACCAACTTATTGTACGTCCCAGATAGATTTGTATAAATGTGTGTAATATATTTTATCAATAATATAGTTTGCATATTCACATTTTAATTTCTTTGAATTTTGCAAAGCTAGGTCACTTTAATTGATTTTACTAGACATATTTTACGATTGGTGCCAATGTTGAATATACTTAAATTTGAAATATTTTACGGAAGTTCACTTGATTATACCACATACTTTATGATAAGTGCCAATCTATTATACTACACATATTTTATGATAGGTGACAATGTTGAATAGACTTAAATTCGAAATATTTTATGGAAGTCTACTTGAGTGGATTATGCCACACATTTTCTTATGATAAGTGCCAATGCTGAATATACTTAAATTTGACATGTTTTCCAAATTCTTCCTTGCAATTATAGTCTTTGTTGTGCCCTATTAATCCCACGATTGTCAAAAACCAAAGTGACAGGCCCCTTCTTAAGGATTTCATTCCTCGTAATATGACAATCTACATTCTCTTTAATTAAATAAAATGATAGGAAAAGTGCGTTTGTGCAATTGGCGGCAACAGGGGTGATTTCGAAGTCAATATCTCGGCCCCTATATAATTAGTTTGTCTACTACGATATAAATTTGCGCGATAACAACAATATTCAACCTAAACTTGTAGACTATGACCAAAACTCAGATGTCTTCACATATGTTGCTAATCTCTATATTCATTTAACATTTAGTGAGTTAAATTTGATATTTTTCTTCGTTAACACTAAATTTGATATTTTTCTTCATTAATCATTTAAATTTTTGGACGATTGAGCCATGAAGTATTTTAACTCTTGAACAAAATTGTATGGTTTTAAATCTCTTGCTTGTACTCTCATATTTCTCCTCCATGGAATACTACGAAGGGAAGGATACCATGTTGATTATGGGAAGGATACTAATTTGAATACCAAATTTGAACTTTTTTACTTCTTTTTTCACTCCATTTTAATGATTTATGTAAGTAAGATATATATTTTTTTAAATATTTTTATTGAAATATTTTTTCGCAGTTAAAGAGGGTGAAAAAAAAAGTTTCCTTGTTTGCAAGAAAAAATGTTAACTTCTTTAATCATGTTGTATTTTCCATTTACCGTTTAAGAAATTACACAAATTTGTAATAAATTTGAAATTTGATGAGAATATCAATTATTTGAAATTAATTTCAAATGATTAATCAAAATTCAGATGTTGGACCAATAATTCCATAGATTTATGTGTTACTTAATAGCACAAAGCTATCTAAAATTCATTCCTTTATCTGTATTGTTTGTTAGGAAAGGAGGATTGTTAATGAAACCAGATAATGAGGAACAACGAAAGATAGAAGATTCAATTACGGATTGCAGTTTTGCAATGATAATGTATTAGCTAATATATTAGAGGTATGTGGATTGTGGAGAGTGTTTTTTTGGACAAATAAAATATATAATATATGTATCATTGAAATTTAGATAAAAAAATGAAATATGAATTTAATTCATCTTCTATTGTATGCTAGTTGTCGTGAGAAGTTTGCTCTATCAATGTAGGGAATTCAAAGTGTGTAGAATGGTAAATTTTGAGCTTTCATGTTAAGATACTTTTCAAATTTTTGATACTTTTCAAATTTTTGAGCTTTCTTGTTAAGATACTTTTCAAATTTAATAGCTATTTTAAATTCACAATACTAAAAATATTTTTAATAGTGAACAATTTCTCTTATGAATCTTGGGTTATGATTTATAAATTAATAGTTGTTCCTCATATGTTATTGCTTATACGTGATACCTCATATATCCATTTTAGCATTAGGATATGAATTCGAAAGCTTGGAATTCAAATTAGTTGTTTTGTCTGAATAAGTACCACTACAATGCGAGAAATTCTAGGTTGGCATATCATAAGAATGGAAATGAATATGGTTCATTCATAATGGGTTACTAAATGATTATCTTATACATGTTTTATTTATTATTTATTCGTAAGTTATTATAAAATATTTATATTACTTTATTTATATTTTTTCATTTTTAAGTTATTATAAAATATTTATATTACTTTGAAAAAATCACAATACAAAATGGCAATTGTAGCTGCAAAAATAAATTGTCTATGCAACCTTTATCCAAGAAATCCATTAATTTATTTTGTCTCTTGTTCAACTTTAAAGCTTTCTATTACTAATATAATCACTATTATGTCTGCCTAGCTGGTATCCCTGATTTACAGGACTATAATTATTTAGAAAAACTACTAGAATTCATACTAAAACTTGTATGAAAGTAATATATTATCACAGAAAACTGGATGAACAGAGTTGTCGCTTTCCCAAATCTCATTCCACAAGAACTTTGCGAGTCAAAACTTTCCCAGGAGCCACTGTCAAAGTTTCCTCCATGGGGATGCCATAGCCTCCTACATCTCTTCCCTTAAACTTCCTGAGGCATGTATGTTCTTCTTTCTCTTCCCCAAGAGTAATATCAATGTTATGTAGATACTTCAGTTAAATGTTGAACATGTTGTGTAGGTCACTTATATGGCCATCCTATAACTTCTCAATATTTACAAACATCTTCAAAAAAAATTCAATACCACCAAGCCATTCATTGATGGCCCTGAGCTGACTGAAGGTGTCATCCTAGCCTTTAGCCCTTTCTTCAAGACTCTCAACTTGCATCTTTCCTACCAAGGTCTTCACAAACCAAGAAGTTTCAGGGTTCCGTGATATAGGGTTGGATGGGTCCTATTTTCGCTAGTGTCAATGATCCAGTCAACCACCTCCTTAATTTTTCTGTCGGGGACAACCCTCCTCTGCTAGTGAACTTCATTTTCCCAAACCTCCACCACTTATTTTCCTTTTGGTGGGAAAATAGAGTGATAATTCTTTGTTGGTACCCTTGCAGTTATTTCCATGCAAGTGTGTTTATTGCAACTTTCCCCTTGAGCCTATGTTCTAGGTCTCCCCCTTGGCGTGCCCATTGAATATCTAACTCTTCCCATCCTCAACTTGGCTACCCTTTCCAACTTTAAATCGGTTCTTATTAGTTCACCACTTCTCCAGCACTGCTCAATTACCAAGCATAGATCAAAAGAAAGGCTATACACCTAAGAATTTAAAGCCTATATAGCTAGACTTCCTTGTCCCACCTTATTCTCGGTACTTACCATCGCTACCTGCACAACCTCCAATCTATTTGTGATAGGATTGTTATCTCATGTTAGCCCGCTCCATAACCCCTTTCATTCACCAGTATCAGTGACTTTTACAAGCTCATTATCTCTATTTTCCTCCTCTTGTACATATCCTCTGCAATTATCATACATGCCCACTTCTCATTCCCCTCCTTATGATTTATGAACCACCCTGCATGACAAACCTTGATGTAGGTGTTCATAACTTCATATTCTTTGGCCACCACCTTCTTCATATAGTTTTTCTGTGTCCCATCTCATGCCTCATTTTGATATTCCTCTCTCTTCGATAATATTGGATTTAAGTAATCATGTGAGCAGGTGGAACACTTCCCAAGCAATATCTCACCTCTGCATTGTACTCCATGCCATTTGTCAAGGATTTTTCCTTTTCCATCAAATTCTAACAATCATCCTTCAGTAGTCCCTCTTGGAGTTCTGACCACGCCACATCCATATAAGTTTGTGACTTAGAAACCCCTTCATTGGAAAAATTGTCATCCAACACGTTAGCTAACCTTGAGACCAGGCTAAATTTCATTATTACTAGAGTAGTTAGGAGTTGTTGCATACTCTGAGTTAATCTTCCAAACATCAATTTCTTGTTACCTTACTTATATGTGAGCCACATTGCATCCTCCTTGTCACTTGCATTCCATTCACCAAGTCTCCCTCAATTGTGAGATTGATCATCCTCTCTCGTACCAAAATTTTAAGCCATTGTTCCAGAGCATGGAATTTACCTTCATTGTTCGAAGCATGTCCCAACTTAATGAAAAACAACATGCAAATTTTCCTTATCCAGCTTCTTATAACTCCTCCAACACTTACATTCCCAGGGTTTCCTTTTGAATCCCCATCAAAATTCAACTTGAAGAAGCCCTAGCCGAGGAATTCATATTGTTGAACCCATATGGATTTTAGGTTCCTTGGCCCGAGTTACTAGCGTAACGAGATTTTCCAACTCTAGTAATTTTAGGATTCTTACCTCCTATGGCGATGGATGCTCATAAGAAACCTTCAATTGATGCTAAATGTGTTCAACCAAGTGTTCTGCAAGGAGTTCCTTATTCTATAAAATTCATCAATTTTGTTCCTTCCATACAACCTAAATGATAAATCCTGGGGCCAGGCACCACATGAGATTTACCATTTGATTTTTAGTATAGTTCTCTTGTAATTTCTTGATAGTATCTTAAATATTATACCTCATTCTATCAGTTTGCCTAAAAATATAAGCCATCCCATCCCATATTATAGAAGTATAACCAAAGGTATTTAATAAATGGTTGAGATTATCCTCCTTACATTCATAGAGACAATACCATGAGGATCCAGTAAAACTTCTCTTGACCATATTTTCCCACATTATAACTTTCCTATGTAGACCAGCCATAAGAAATTTTTAATTTTGGGCCATTGAGGCGGAGACCATATTTTCGTCTATACTGAGTATATTATCTCACATTGGTGATCTTCAATATACCTTCTAGCTTCTTTGAGATTAAATTCTTCTCCTTCTTTTTTTCCCATCTGAGTTGATATTGGTCGTTAGTACAAATGATTCGTCTCTTACTTATTTTTACTACTATTTCTTGGATCACCTCCTCACCTTGACTATGCTCCCAAAACATACTAAAGTTCCATATTAGCCATTTATTACCATGAGTCACTTGTTCCGAGAACTAGTGTACTTTTATTTGGACCTGGATCACAGTACTCATTTGAATCGGGCACTACACTTCCTTTCTTAAAATGGGTTGTTGCTACTAATCATCCTCCCCGAACAAAGCTAACTTCCCATTTATGATCTCCAAGAAATAATGTTTTTATATTACCTCCCTGTTTCCCCATGTCAAAATCCATATCGTCAAAACTTTGATTGTTCTCGACATAAAAAGCTTGGTCCAAGGCGAATAATCTCCCTCTAACCAATGCCACCAGATTTTAGCTCCAAACGTTCTATTGACAGTCTCTGGGTCCTGTAAACCTAGGCCACTAAAGAATTTTTTTATACATATCATATTTCAAGCTACTAGCTCCTACTTCTTCTTATCCTCAACTCCTCTCCATAATAAGTTCTTTTGAATTTCTATAATATTTTGAAAAACACCTTTGGGAGAAACGAGTATTGATAACATATATCCCAGAATCGCTTGCAATACAAATTTAGTCAAAACCAGGATCCAGCTAGGTTTAAGGCTCTAAAATTCCATCCCTTATGTCTATCTTCCAAGTTTGATGCAATATTCTCCCAATTGGATTTCTTCCAAGCTTTAACAATTAGAGGGATACCCAAATATTTGGAAGGAAAACATTTCCTTTGGAAGCCAAGGATAGCTGTCAAATTTCACTGTATAGAAATATGCATGTTAAAGAATAAAATCATAGATTTGGAGTGGTTTATCTCCATAACTGAAGCTGCAACAAAAATGTCGAGGATATACTTGAACAATCAGACCTCCTTCAGTGAAGAGATAACATGTATCATAACATCATCTAGAAACTTCTAGTGCATCATAGTGAGGCACCCTTCATGTGGTTGCAGGACTCTGATGTCCCCTTCCCTGGTAGCTGTTAAGACTGCTTTGCCCCAATCCTTCCATCATTATGAAAAATACGAAAGGTGACATAAGGTACCCCTAGAAAATTCCCCGAGAAGGGAAAAAGGGTTTAGCAGGAGCTCCATTTATCAAAATCAAACTGATAGGCAAAAGTGACCAAGGCCATGATCCAAATGATCCATATATTATTAAAACCAAAGGCCTTTAAAACCACTTCCATATACTCATGTTGGAGTAATCACTGCACCTCTATGGAATCCATAATTTCCACCCTGGGGATCCTAGTTATCGGTTTGGAAGTTTACCATCACTTGCGAGTTCTGGTCTAACGGCAAATGTCTACATGGTATCAAAGCCTGGACCCAGGTTTGATTCTCCTGAGCCGCGTTTGAGGGGGGCTCTTGATTTCCCCGAGCTGCATTTGAGGGGTGGTGTTGGAGTAATCACCACACCTCTATGCAATCCATAATTTCCACCCTGGGGATCCTAGTTACTGGTTTGGAATTTTACCATCACTTGCGAGTTTTGGCGTAACGGAAAATATCTACAACTCCCAGCAAACCTTATCAGATTCCTTCGAAAGGTCAAGTTGAATTATCATTCCTACCTTCCCCATATTCTTTAGTGAATGTCCTATCTCATGGGCATGGATGACATTATCCAAAATTTTCCTGCCTTCTACAAATTCCAACTGTTCTTTTGAGATCAAGACAAGAACCACCATTTTGATACAGTTAGATACCACTTTTGATATACTCTTATATATCACATTACAAATATTTATCAGCTAGAACTTCTTAGGGGCACTAAATTTTTCCTCTTTCTCTATGAGAGTAATAAACTCAGAATTTAGAGCTTTAAGGATTGCAGTTGAGTCTTGAGAATCTGCCGCCACCTCAAAAACATCGGTCTTTACTACTTCCCAACAATATTTAAACAAATCTATGGTGAAGCCATCCAGGCTTGGGGCCTTACCATTAGGCATCTCATGGACAACGTGGTTCACTTCTTCGAAAAATATGGGTTTATTCATATTTCTACTATGCTCCTATGTTATTAATCTAGGAATATGTTTAGCAATATTATTAATGGCTTCTCATCTATATAAGAGGTGTTCCTCTGCCATATTGAGAAAGTGTTGAACCAACACCTACTCAATATCTTGATTTTATTCATAATATTATTGAGTTGGATCATTGATCTTGACAATTTTATGTGAGTTTTGATGTTGTATTACATATCTGTGAAAGAATTTACTAAATTTTTCTCCTTATTTTAGCCACCAGATTCTCGATTTCTTTTTCCATAAAATTTCCTCTTGTAATAATATTTCTTCCCATTAAATTATAATCTTTGTTTCCTCATTCTTTATCGCATATGTGTATCCATATTCTACCAATTCTTTCTATACCGCCTCGATATTTGTTTCTAGTTCTCCTTTTTCTAGGAAGATATTACCGAAATATGTTTTATTTCAATGTATTATTTTGCTTTTAATATATTTCATTATGGTTTGCAATTTGAACATATTAGAGCCCCATATTGGGAGAGGATATTCTCCCCATCTCTTTATATTATCTATAAATGAGGGGTGATTTATCCAGAATGCCTGGAATCTTAATGATCTATTTTTAAAGGTTCCCAACATTGAAATCACTAACACCACAAACCAATCATCATATCCCCCATAGGGGAGAATATGTTCCTCTATACCCAACCCTTACAATAGTGTATCCTCATAGATTAAGAATGTTTCAAATCTAGAGGCTGCTCGATGCACCCATCCTCGCTTGTTACTCCAAGTAAAGAATCCATTACCTATCTCTATATATATTAGATTTTATTCTTCAATGAAACTTTTGAAGGTCTTAGTGTATCTTTCAATTCATCTTTGACCTCTATTATTTTCTATGAGAGAAGTGATCGTATAAAAATCCCCCCCTATAATCTAGAGGAGATAATGTTTTATTCCTCTTATATCCTTCAGAACCTGAATGAAACCTAATTTATCATCAATCCTTTGTGGAACATAGTCATTTCTTAAATAATATATCCAAGGACTCCTATTACCTTCATCTCTATGCAGAGGAAAAATAAAGTAGCTTCTACATCTACTAGATTAATTACCTGTGGGTTCCCCCAAGTAATTATTCCTCTTGTAGTACTTTGGGCTTCGAAATCCAAATAAGTAAACCCCCGTCCTAATTTCCTACAAACTTATTTAATCTTCTCTATTGTACATTTAATTTCTTGTAAGAATATTAGATATTGTTTTTCCGTTTTAATATTCTTCTTCAGAAGTATTTTCTTTCTAGGCTATTCAGGCCTCTTACATTCCAAGTTCTAACTTTCATTTTTTAACTAAGGAGGTTAGGGGGTGAGCTTAGAGCTCTCATATTACCGAAGTTTATCAACATTGCTCCCAATTCCTCAAGGGATATACTGTTTGAATTCCTTCCTCATTTCCTTTGTGATTTCTTTGGTACTAAGAGGGTACGGGACTCTATGACCTTGACACCCATCTCTCTAATTTCCCCATGTGATTTTTTTTTCCCACAAATCTATGCATCCTCCTGAATCAAGTAGAGGTATTGGATTTGATTTCCTTCAGACCTTTTTTTCTCCATTATTTTACCATATTCTATACGTCAATCCCTTCCCTTTCCACTATATCCTGAATATTTGGGTCCTTTTTGAATGCCTCACTTGCAGTCATTTCTGAATCTCCTTCAAAGTCTTTCCCCAGATTTGGTATTTCCATGATTTTAACAGGGTCTTCAATGACCTCCATCATTCCTTCAGCCTTGTCCTCTTCCTAGTTTTTGAATTTATTTTCTTCATTTTGGTTATCTTTAGGTGTTTTCTCTAAAATAACCCCAAAACCATTTTTCAATGTTTCTATCCCTCCATAATTTTGTTGTTGATTTTTCCCATTGGCACATTCTCTTGGATTTGGACTTACAAAAATTTCAGCGTCTTTCTTCTCCCGTTCCTTACTTTGATCCTCAAATTTGTTTAAAGGGAATCCCTAATTAGATGTCCATTCTCATGGCATATCCTGCACCTAAAGGGGATATTTTCATAATCGATAGGATGTATCTAGATTTCATCACAAAATTCTTATTTGATCATTTCTAGTAACACTTCAGATACATCTATCTCCATAGAAATCTTCTCATTTGAGATATATTTTTCCCGCACGATCGCATTTCATATGTTTACAAACTTCCCCAAGGTTTAAACTATGAGCTTCGATGTTGATGCTAACCATTAATACATGGGCAAGGAATAGAACATGACCCATATTACAACATTGTCAAATGTATCTTTTTATGGACTAAATTTCTCCTTCCACGGTCGCATGTATAATCCCATAGAGACAAAGAAATATGGTCTTCCATAAAACACTCGCTCTCTGCCCTTAGATTTGTGAAGACCATTGTAAAGAAACCTTTGGAACCTAAATGTAGCTCAATTTCACTGTGCAACTTCCAATGATTATTGATCTAGCCACATAAAGCTTTCTCTATGGGCCATAAACCCATGAACTTCCAGATGATCACATACATATGCATATGATCCCTGAACGCTTTTGTTTTGGGATCTATGATTAACACATGTATTATTTATCATTATATAATTATTAATATTTATTTGACAAGTATACTGTCTAGAGTGAAAAGTCTTGTTCAGTAAGTTCCACAATTCTTTAAATGTTTACACACATATATATCTTCATTTTTGTGACATGTTTTTCGTATGTAGGCTATTATTCTTTTTTTTATTTAAAAAAAATTAATGAAGAATAGTTTTAAATTTGATTAGAATCTTATAAAAATAGTTTTAAACAAGATAAAATTATAATTTAATTTATATTTTATAGTTGCTTCAAGATGCACTTTATGATCTAGTATTGGGAGACTTTGCAATGTCTACATGAGTGTAAACATCCAAATGTTGGGTCAATATGAGAGAGATGTTTTAATGGTTTTAAATGAGTATTGAAATGTCTCCTTAATATGGGAGAGATATTATAGTCTCCGTAAAATAAAGAATTGGGTCACAAAGCAATAATAACACAACATAACATGGAATTAATTAAAAAAATGAGAAATAGTAAAAAGTAATAAAAATAATAAATCCATTGAGTTCAATTTGTTATATTATAGTTTCTTTTTAATTAACACAATTACAAACATTTTGTTACAAGAAAAAACAATAATATAAATATCATTTTAAAATAAATTTAAACAAGAGAAACATTCAAAAACTTTCTTAAATTATGGTGGGAAACAACTAATGTTTAATAACTTATTTACTACCATTAAGATATGAAATTTTTTTTGCAATGGAATACTTTCTTTTACGTCACTTGGGGTATCATTTGTCAAGTAATATTTGTTGGTTTAGATGTTATTGATTATACCAGATACCTAGTATATATATTTTTTATATTAGGATATGAATATCTAAAACCTTGAATTCATATTAGTGGTTCTATATCAATCAATTACCACATCATTGTGGAAGATTCTAGGCTATAATAACATATGGAGAAATGAAATTGATCTGAAATAGATCTGAAATGATAATGAAGTAGAATTGACTATTTGCCAACAATGAATTGATTGTTAACTCGACCACTTAGTGTGGAATACTGAAGGAAAGAAATTGGTTTTATGACTTAAACAAAAAATAAAGAAGCATATTAAACATTGATTTGCAGCAAAGAATAGAGATAGAAGAAAAAAAACATTAATTACGGAGTTCATCCCTAGTGGACTATGTCTTTGGGTCCACTTTCAAAGTGGGCGTCCATTTTATTAAGGATTGATCCAACGAATTATTTTCACAGAAATACACTAGATTAAACATGCTTGTAGGAACATCTGGTCTCTATCAACATAAATCTCTCCCTCCTAGCTTTCCAACACCTACTTCAATTCCCAATTCTGCCTCCCGATGAGAAAGAAACATTGAAGATAAAATTGGCTCTCTCTTATAAAATTTGAACAAGTCTTCAAAATCGCTCTATATTTCTCCATCATGAGCTAAGGTGGTTTTATAATTACATTCATTTCGAACCTGGCCCAAGAATGGAAAATTAGTTTTACAAATAAATGGATGAATGATATCGGTCTTATAAAAGTGGAACACCTTCCAGATTAGGTTCATGTTGGTTACATTACACATAGCGCACATTTATTTCAAAAGCCCAAAGTAAAACTATATGCTAAAATTAACCCTGGAGATTTCTATAAATGACGAAGAACAACTGACTGTCTGCATGTGGCTGGGATGTGGCCTAACCACTGACTTCTACCTAGTGGTTAAGTCCCGGTGGTTTCGATCTTGATGAACGCGTGCATGTAACGATTGTTTTTACTCTCGCGACTAACACTGATTGCAGTCTCCCAAACTGCAAGGTCTCCTGACAGTTATGCTGCGCGCTAACTCCAATTCATTCACATGTTGTAACGTTCAACTTCGACATGGTTTAGTTGTGGTTAGACCGATACATGTTATATGGTTGTTATATATGGCTATAAAACAATAGCCCGAAAGGGTTTTATAACAAGTTTTAAACATTACATTGCATTTGCGCTATATGGGTTTAAAACATTTGTTACATAACATTTTCCCTAGGTATTTAGGATTAGGTTTAGGACTTATAACTTAGGTTTAGCACTATAGTTAGGGCTTATCACTTGGTTTCTAACACCATTTTCACCATAGGTTTGACCACTTAGGTTACACAACATTACCTTAGCTTAGGCTTGCCACATAATTACATAACCATGAACCACATCATTACACCATAACATTACAATGAAGTAACTTGCATCAGACAAACTGGAGATGAACTAGGCTTCACTATCAATTTGAACTGATGTAAGATCCTCCTAGATCAATCCTCTCCACTTGAAAGCTTTTGGACCAACAAAAGTTTGATTTAAGCAGATATCAAGTGAGGGTACATCTCTCTCACTCTTCAGATCTCCATCCACCTAGCCTTGCTAGGATTCATACCCTTGAGTCCCACTCAAAGATATTCAACATCAACTCGTCTGGAAGTGTGAACTTTCCAGTCCAAGATGGTATCTTCCTAGAACTCATTCATATACTCAGGTGCCAAATCATCAATGGTAGGAATATGTGTATATTCCTCTGGATCAATGATCATCGGAGGTTCATACAACAAATTTTGTACATTCACAACTGAATAAATACGCATGTAAAGTGATAAATGTAACCAGAATGTATTATTTCCAATATTTTCCACAATCTTGGAAGGACCATACCTTATGGGTTTCAGTTTCTTACATTCACCTTTCAACTTGTTTTTAGTAATATACAATCATACTTGATCACCGACCTAAAAATGATGATCCACTTTATCTTATTCACCAAACATGAAGTACATCGGTGACTTTGGTAGATACCCAAAACATGTTTCGAATGGCGATCGATTAGTCGAATAATGTAAAGCTCAATTATAAGCATGCTTCACATAAATTAAAGATTCATCCCACAACTTAGGATGCTTACTACAGTAACCTCAGAGAATGTGTATCATTGTCCTATTCACCACTTATGTCTATCCATCGGTCTGTGGATGAAAAGTTCTACTCTTCTTCATCTTTGTGTCCATGAGTCCCCACAAAGTGAACAAAACTATCCTACAAAGCGAGTGTCTTGATAAGAAATAATGGAAGTAGGTAACCCAAAATGAACCCATACCTATTGAAGGAACATATGTGAAGTCTTCTTAGCAGTCACTTTCTTTTTTCATGGAACAAGAATGCTCATCTTGCTAAAATGATCAACCACGACATACATGTAATCATGTCCTCTCATGGACATAGGAATTCCTCCAACAAATTCCATGGAAATTATGTCCCATTGTCACGAAGTAACTTGAAGTGGCATATACAAACCAATATTTTGACTGCTTGGTTTGCTTGTCAAAGACATAACACATCCTTTAATGTACTTAAAAATTGTTTGATACATGTGAGGTGAGTAACAATACCTTTGAATTTGTGCCAAGGTCTTGATTACGTAAAAAAGTCCTGAGATGCGAGAAGAATGTGCTTCCCGAATAACATGTGTCCTTTACGTCTGTGGTATGTACAACTTATCCATCTGATACAACAACCTGTCATGAACATGAAAATTCACTTCTTCCAAATAAGTACCATGAGTTAGTGATTCATAAATATCATTGAAATCAGCATGTGTCCTATATTGTTCTAAATAAATTTCATGTTTTGAAGAACTATTCTACAGCACTACTGAAGCATTCAAATATGATCTGCACAACATATAAGCTAATTTATTTGTTACACCTTTCCTGTACTTAATTACTAAGTGAAATTGCAGAAGAAATCCCATCCATATGTAATGGAGAGATTGTTACAACTTAGTCTGAGACTGAAGGTATTGATGTGGATAATGATCTGTGTGAATCATAGTTTCCTTACCCATTAAGTAATGTTTCCATTCCTTAACACTTTCAACCATAGAAAATAGTTCTTTATCATATGTCAGATAATTTATAACTACCTTAGAAAAATTTTCTGAATGAAAACAAATTAGTTTCCTTTTTTGAAGTAAAATTGCACCCATTGCATAAAAATTAGCATATGTTCCAATCTCGAATGGCTGTTCAAGATATGGTAAAGCTAAGATTGGTGCTGTGAATTTTTTTTTCTTAAGTGTATCAAAAGCTTTTTGTTGTTTTCCCCACTGAAAGGAAACTTTAGAAGCTGTTAAAGCATGTAATGATGATGCAATCAAAGAAAAGTGAGAAATGAATTTTCTCCAATATTGAACTGCACCTAGAAAAATCCTAACTTTAGTCACATTATGTGGTCTTGGCCACATAAAAATCACATCGATTTTAGCTAGATTGATTTTCAAATGACCACCTCCAACTATGTAACCAAGATACATCAATTAAGTTTTCCCAAACTCACATTTGGACAGTTTCAGGTACAAATTTTCCCTTTGCAACACTTCGAAGACCTGTTTAACATGCTTAACATGATCTTCCATATTGGAACTAAAAATTAGGATATCATATAAGTAGATTATGACAAACTTATCAATGTATGGATGGAATACATGACTCATAACCTGCATGAAAGTTGCTGGACCATTACACAAACCAAAAGGCATCAATAACCATTCAAATAGCCCCTGCCTAGTTTTAAATGCAGTTTTCTAGATTTTGTTTTCTGCAATGCCAATTTGATGATACCCACTACGCAAATCCAAATTAGTGAAATAGACATCATCTTTCAACTGGTAAAGTAAGTCATCTATCCTGGGAAGAGGATACTTGTTATTTATTGTGATTTTATTTAAGGCCCTAACATCGACACACATTCTCCATGTCCTGTCTTTCTTAGGAAAAAAAATTATGGGTGAACCACATGGAGATGAACTGGGTCAAATGAAGTCTTTTTCAACTAGCTCTTGGATTTGTTTCTTTATTTTTCTGTTCTCTGTGATCGACATGCAATACATTCTGACATTAGGAAGAGGGGCACCAGACATCAATTGTATCTCATGTTGTATTTCGCATTTAGGAGATAGATGTTTTGGTTCTTTAAATAAACTTTGAAAACAATCTACCACTTTAACCAAACTATCTTTAAACTGATATTCAAAACCTGAAAAAATCATCACGTCAATCCTTATGTTTTTTTTTTACAATCATGAGTACATATATCTTACTTGAACTTATTATTCTCTTCATCTGATTAGCAGTAACTAAATCCAAGTTTGTTTTTATTTTATGTGCCTTGACAATGTATTCAATCCCATATTTCTTAAGATGATATTTATACTATTTCCTATGAAACAAAGTATCACGATCATAGAGATAAGGACTTCCTAGAACTACTCCACATATGTCTAATGGAATGACATCTAAATCGACTTCATCAATGCAATTAGCTCTAATGGAAAATTTTAAATGACACTAATTTGTGACATTAATCTGAGTCTTCTCTTTTAGCCAACCTAATGGGTATGGTTGTGGGTGATTCTCTGTCTCCAAACCCAATTTCTAAACTAAATCTTTAGATATTAAATTTTTCTGTGATCTACTGCTAAACAAAGTGTCTAGTTTTGTGTTTAGATATCGAGATGATTTATGTTTGAAGAATATTTAGAAGTACTAGAACTTGAAGTAGTGTCAGAACTTTTACCTCTCGAAACCATTACGGTTATTTTCCTTTCATCACCTGAATCAGAGCCCCAAATCTTGTTGGATTGTTGTATTAGCCTTATTTTCACCTTTATTTTCCTGGAACTTATTTGGTCTAAGTTCTAGGTGAAGTTTCCAACATCTAGCTTCATCATGTATGATCCTTTAGTAGTGAGTACAAGTAGGTATTTCACATTCCTTCTGAGTTTTTGTTGTTTTATTTCCCTTCGAACTGCTCTTCCTCTTTCTGTCTTTGGAATCCTTGATTTCCAACTATTTGGATAGTTTCTATAAAAACTTGAACAATCTGCCATCTGATTCAATATGTATGGATTCACCACACACTTCATCAAAGTCATTAGGATTAAACATCAATAAAGTATGATGTAAATAATAATGTAAACTACCAATATACTTTAATAAAGTTTCACGTGTATCTAATGGAATACCAAGTGGGAGAGCTTTCTTCCTGAAATCCTGAGTAAAATCCTGAACATTTTTACCTTTACCTTGCCTAATATGCTACCAATCAATAACAACTTACTTCATGTATCCCAAAGGATATAATTGTTTTATGAGAGCTTTTAAAAACTTAGACCATGAAGAGATGACTTTACCTTTCCACTTTAAATATATTTGATTTTTAATTTCCCACCAGATTAAAGTTGTTCCCTCCATTCTAAGTGTAGCTAAGTAGATTTTTTTTCTTTCAGCAGAAATGTTCTGAATTCTACAATACACTTATAATTGTTTAATCTATTTATCTATGTTTTCAGGATTCATTTTTCCATCATAAATAGGTAGCTAAAATTTTACATCAAGTTTCAAAAGAGATGATTTCTGAGGTTTATTTTCTGTTTCAAAATATGAACTAGAAGAAGAAGATGATGATGATGATGAATATGATGGAGGAGAAGGAGTTTTATCATTTTTTTCCTTTTCCATTGTCCTTCTTCGATGCCTTTGAAGAAGAAGTTGCATCTCTCACCTTCTTATATTCATAGAGTTTTCCCAACATCCGTTGCATTTTAAAAAACATTTCGTGAATCTGTTATTCGCCCACGACCTTCAATTCAGGATTTTCACCTGGATCGGGTCCTCCCATTGTCGATCATTGAGCGGCTTTCCGCTTTCTAACTTCCGAGTCTATCTCCTCAAGGGTTCCTTCTCCACGTCACAATCTGGACCTGGTTAACATTCACTCACAAAAATCATACAACAAAAACTTCTCTGAAACCAAAATATATGATATGAAGTAGATCTAAAGTAATAATGAAATAGAACTGAATATTTGCCAATAGTGAATTGATTATTAACTCGTTCACTTAGTGTGGAAGGCTCAAGGAAAGAAATTGATTTGATGAATTTAACTAGAAATTAAGAAGCATATTAAACATGAATTTTCAACAAAGAACGGAGATAGAAGACAAAAAAAATTGATTACAGAATTCATCCTTGGTGAACTACATCTCCGGGTCCGATTTCAAGATGGGCGTCCGTTTTATTAGGGATTGATCCAAGGAAGTCTTTACATAGAAACACACCAGACTAAATGTCCTCACACACACCTCTGGTCTCTATCAATAGAAATATCTCTCTCCTATAATTCCAATGCCTATCTCTGTTCCCAATTCCACCTCTGGATGACGAATAAAAACTGAAGAAAAAACTACCTCTCTCTTACAGAATCTGAACTAGTCTTAAAAATCACTCTATACTTATCCATCATGAGAAAAGGTGGTTTTATAATTACATTCAGGTCAAAATTGGCCCAAGAATGGAAAATTGGTTTCACAAATAAATCAATGAATGTTCTCCTTCTTATAACAATGGAACTCCTTGTAGATTAGGCTCATGATGGTTACATTACACATAGCACACATTTATTTCAAAAACCCAAAATAAAACTATATGTTAAAATTAACCCTGGCGGATTCTGTAAACAGTGGAGAATAAATGACTATCGGCATGTGACTGGGTTGCAGTCTAACTGCTGAATACAACCTGGTGGTTAAGTATTGATGGTTCCAGTCTTTCTTATGGTGTGCATGTGACGACTGTCTTTACCCTGGTGGCTAACTCTGATTGCAGTCTCTCAAACTGTGCGGTCTCTTGATGGTTACGCTGTGCGTTAACTCCAATCCGTTCACATGCTGTAACATTCAACTCCAAAAAAATTTAGATGGGGTTAAACTAATAGATGTTATATGGTTGTTACATATGGTTTTGAAACCATAGTCCAAAATGGTTTTATAACAAGTTTTAAAAATTACATTGAATTTGCGTTATATGGGTTTAAAACATTGTTTACATAAAATTTTTGCTAGGTCTTTAGGATTAGGTTTAGGACTTAGGACATTGGTTTAGTGCTATAGTAAGGACTTAGCACTTAGTTTCTAGTACCACTTTCACCATAGGTTTTACCACTTAGGTTACACACCATGACCTTAGCTTAGATTTACCACAAAATGACATAACCATGAACCACATCATTACACCATGACATTACAATGAAGTAACTTGAATCAAACAAAATAGAGATGAACTAGACTTCACTGTCGATTTGAACTGATGTAAGATCCTCCTGAATCAAAAATGAATATGGTTTACTCATAATTGGTTATGAGATTATTATTTTATACTTATTTTATTTATCATTATATATATCTTAATCTTTATTCTAAAGGTATACAATCTTCGATGCATAGTCTTCTTTACTAACTTCAAGAACTATATATATATATATATATATAATTTAAGGATATACATCTTCATTTTTGTGACATGTTTTTGGGATGTGGTTGTTATCCTCTTTTTAATATTTAAAAGTAAATACATTTCCTCCTTGGCTTCATTTCTATCTTGTAAGACTCTTTGCAAAATAGTTTTCCTATGCCAGTAAGTTTTCATTGGGTGCATGTACTTATTGAACCTTCCTTTGGTATTCCCTATGTCTAGCATGTAGTTTGCAATTGATGCTACAACCTCAGAATTTATCAAAAAGACCATGCTCTCCTATAATGTCTTAATATGTTTCAACAATGCTATCCTCTATTTATCGTGACGTGTGGGAGTGATATTAGCACGCTGAGGATTTTTCACATTATTTGGTGTCTGATCTTCTATGGTACCTATAATATCCTTCCCTTCTCATATTTCTAGCTCCCTATCTATACATTAATGCCAATAACAAGCGAATACACCAAAACCATTAGGAAATTTATTTGTAAGTGGGAATAAGGGGAAAAGGGAGCACATGCTTGATGGAGAGAAAAGGATAGGGGAATCATTGACTACAAGAATGTTCTAAGAGGCTACAATACCTAGCAAGTGGAATGACAAGAAAATGTTGTTACACTTGAAAAAAATAACAAAGGATGGAAAGCCCAATGACAACCTACGAGAGCAAGAAAGGTAAGGAGTAATATAACACAAAACTTAGATATAAATGGTATTAATTCCCCCGATGGTTGGATGTTGTTACAAGGTAGAGCACCACTAAGTTAAGGAAACATCAAGGAATATCCATCTTACAAAGGGAAATACTTAGCAATTATACCTTTGAAGCCATTTCTTGTTGCTTGGACATAACTGGAGAGGAGAGACCCATGGAAAATAATAATATCAAAACCTTCAAATCCTAATACCTTGTTTTAATAATTTTCTTCATGTTGATTCTGAAAAACCTCCTGTAACTAGAATCCTCTCCTGTAGATCATAATTTTCTTTGGTGGGAAGACACATTAAGAAAATGATTAACAAAGGCATTGTACAACCAAATCTAAACACAATCATTCTTTTAATCCCAAATTCATCTCTGCAATCAAAATTATATTAATTCAAGACTACTTTGACATCGTGAGGGTGAGATTCCACACAATGATCTACATAAATGAATTATTTTCTGTGGGTATAATCATGAAGGATGTTTGGATACATATTCATCCATTAGTCCTTGGTGGCATAGCTATTATAAACCCTTCCTCTTGGAGCATCTCAAGATCCTAGGGTTTATATTTTATAGTTAAAATATCACATAAATAAGGATTTATTTTTACTAACCTAAATTCATAAAAGTATGCATATATATATCTATTTCATAGATAAAGGCTAGAAGTAACTCATGGTATGTATATTTGTTTACATAGTATTCATATAATTTTTTTATGCAAAGATTTGATTAAATTATGGTCGGAAGTAACTAGTAGTAAATATGTTATTATTATTATTTTTATATAGTCAGAAAACCTATCATAACTTAGTTTTCAAAACAATATTTGGGATAGCCACCACTATATTCTACCCACTATTGCAAGTTGACTCAATGCTACTATTAAAGGAAAACTATGCCACCTGTAATTATCATCTAATAGTCTATAAGGGGCCAACTGTGATTACCTGTTGGTGGTCCATAAGGGGCAACTTTTAATTACTAGGTGGTGGTCCGTAAGGGGACATGATTTCACTCCTTCTAGATGCCATTTATTCTTGGGTAGTTAACATATTTCCTTATGTTTGAGGAAGACGAGCTCTTAGTTTAGTATAAGAGATATTAGAGCATATTGCAGGCCCGAAAAATGTTATTTACTTGGCTATCAACTATTTTTAGGAATTTTATTTTTGGGTGGTTTTCCTGAAAAGTTTAAGAATGAAAAATAACCATACAAATATCTAAAGGTCACGCTTGAATATTGCAACCATATCCATAAATTAAGGCATAGAAAATGTGAGAAAATTATCCAAATGGAATTATACTATGCAAACGTTGCAATAAGACCTTCAAGATATGGTCCAATCAAATGTATGTTTTTTTTAATAATATCTCAAAGTAACATTTATTTTTCAAATTTAAACATCATAAGTTGCATTGGTTAGTACTAAAATAATAATGTTCTATAGGAAAATCATTTTCTATATTCTAGCTTCGGAGGAACTAATAATAATGATTCATAATTTGAACATATAATAAATAAACAGACACACACACACATATAATTTTGGATCTATCAAGCACCTACTTTTGCACTCAAAATGAGGTTTTCATATTCATAGTTTTGATCCCTCTTAGTTCCTAATGGATCTACAGTTTTAATTCTATATCTACCAAGCTCTGAGAGGGATCAAATACCCCAAGATGAAAAAGTCATTTTCAGTGTAAAAATTGAGTTATATTTTACACCTTGATATATTTGATTCCTCTTTGATGCTCTTATCTCTAGAGTTAAGATGGATCTTTGATGGCCTTGAGTAGCACACTAATAAATGTTTTAACTATATGGATTCTTTTATTTAAACTCATTATATGTATATATATATATGTATATGTATGTATATGTATATATATATATGTATGTATATGTATATATATATGTATATGTATGTATATGTATATATATATGTATGTATATGTATATATATATGTATATGTATATATATATATATGTATGTATATGTATATATATATGTATGTATATGTATATGTATATATATGTATATGTATATATATATATATATACATATATATATATATATATATATATATATATGTATATATATATATATATATATGTATATATATATATATATATATATATATATTCACTTTTCTTCTTTTACATAATATACATATTTGATGTTCAACTATTCTATTTATGATTCACATTCTCCACATTAAAATGTTAATTCATGCCTCCATATTTGGAAGTATAAGACATGAATCCATTGTATGTATGTCATGTTAAAAGCATTTACACAATATCAACATCGAAATATTTGATCTGTAACCAAAATTGTTTTTTTGTTATTAATATTTTTCAAATATTATATATTAATTCCATATCCATGAAAATATAAGAAATAATAATAATAATTTAAAGTTGTTTATTTTTATTTATATAATGTTGATATAAAATTATATTATCTAATATGGACATTGAGATAGTTCTTTTATCACTAACATTTTTTTTTATTAATATATTTTTGTTTCAAACTGATTATATGTGAACTAAACATAAAATTAATTTATACATCATGTAATATTAATATTATTACTTTACATTTCATCAGCCACTCCATAATAGTGAAGGAATTACATATCATCCTTTTACTAAAAACTCGATAATAAAAAAAAAATTCTTTGTGAGGAAGGAGGATCGAAGGGTGAGGTTTTTCTTCTCGACGTTTTCGAGATAATAGCTAGGTCCATTATGAAGGGATCAGAAAATTTAAGAGATGGGGTGGAATAAATAGTGAATAAGGCAATAGGGGAACCACAATACAAACCCTAAAATCTACTCAAAACCATATATTCACTTTAGCTCAAAACTTGAAAAAATATATTCCCAAAAATATTTGATCTGTCTTGATATTTGGTGGTTGATAGATCTCTCTCTCTCTCTCTCTCTCTCTCTCTCTCTCTCTCTCTCTCTCTCTATATATATATATATATATATATATATATATATAATAATGCAAAATTTATCATTGTTTCAATTGATTTTTTAAATTCATAAATGGATTTAATGCCTTAAATATCTACTTGTACACTTTAATTGTGTAATCTACTCAACTTAAACTTGAAATTTCAATGAGTTTTTGTTAAATTTTGGACAAAATTGACGAGAAAAACATACTTGAAAAATGGCTAAAATGTAAAATAGTGATATTATTTGAAATGTTTCAACCATAATAATTATTTTGTTCAATTTATTTATATAATATATGTACATGGGTGTTTTTGTTTCTCTTAAACTACATATAATATATACATATTTCATACTTAAATATCTTACTTAACTTGGGTAGTGAATTATTTTATTTATAACCTATTTTAATTAGTATTATTATTAATGATAGTTTGAATGCCACATACATGTCCTTATATAAAAAGAAAATAAACTAGGAACATGTCGTTGAAGCTTTATGTGATGCTTGCGAGCTGAAGGAACTCCAAAATTATTGGGATGAATGAAGTTATGTGTCAATAAATGTGGTGGAAAATACCCCAGGCCTCCAATGGAGATTCATCATCTACAAGTGTAGGGATTAGTCATGACACTTCAATTTTTTTTTTGGGTTCAAAACCTTTTCATTTGGCTTTAGAGTAGGGGCGATGGGCTCAAAAGAAGTATACATCAGCGCAATAAAGGGATAACTCTTAATTTTCTAGGGTATCCCCTCTAGTGTGGACCTCAAATGGGTATTAAACTATGTGAGGGAATGTAGGGGTGTCAAACACTGGTGCACGAAGTTTTCCCACAATGTGTTTATCGAAATATTTGAGCAAGTTCCCCATTGTAAGATTAATAATGTAAACACATTGTTTGACATAATGTTCCTACTAGCAAAGGTACCTGGTTTATTTTTTGGCTCTGTTTTCTTTCCATAGATAGATAGTAACAGTCCAAAATTAAATTTAGATTAGTTAATGGATGGTTTTAGATATTTTGACCTCCAGATATTCTAAATTTTCATTAAGAATTCTCCTGGAAGGTTTCTATGCATCAAGGTTGGTGCAGTGAATGTTATATCATTTCTCATTGATAGTATTCATAAGTTGACTGGAATTCCTGCGGGGGTTATGAGGATCATTTTTAAAGGGAGGAAACTAAAGATGGAAAATTAGCTCATAGATTATGGAATTAAGAAGGATGCCTCTATTTATCTTATTGCATTCACGAAAGGAGGTGTTGGAGGTAGTCGAGTATCATCAACATCAAAACTATTTTCATTCAACAATGCCCTTAAGATAAGTTCTAGTTCCCATCCACCTAAATAGCTCCGAGGTGAAGTATTTGTTGTGGAGAATTCTATAGACACCCCAACCCTCGAGGTAAATAAGATTTTTATTAAGGTAAAGATACAAGATTATAAGTAATGGTAGATTATATGCCCTGTCAATGTATTTTAACCCCAATATTTTTCCTTAAGAATTGGGTTCATTAGAATTGGTCCCAAAATTTAGATTTTCTATTTTTTTCAAAGGGATTTTTTTATGGTAGGATTTAAGGATATTTAAGACCACTAGAGGGTTTTCGAATAGGGCCCGAATTTTGGGGTTGGGAGGATATTTTGACACAGCCCTAGGTTATAGAGTTTAATCCTCTTACCATAAAGTCTTTTTCTGCCTTGTTATTGGTAAGGATCCCAATTGGTTCAGCCTATCATCCATGAAGATATTAAAGACTCAATTGGATGCTTCATAAAATTTTATAGTGGAAGAGTGGTTAAAGTTTTCAACTCATTCATTTATATATGTATGGAATTGGACTTAAGTGAAGGATTACTAGATAAAATAATTCTCAAATGGGCTAGAAAATAACATCATCAAACTTTAGATTACAGAAAAATTGCTTTCAATTGGAGAACTTGTTAACCACCTGGGGACCCTAAAAATGCACGCCCTTCTTAAAATTAGTAATTCAGCTCACATGAACAGAGAAAAAAAAGCCATGGATGGTGGGATTAGAAGGAAACAACAAATGCTAAGAACTAGACAGGCCGAAAGAAGTAATGTTCTCAGTAACAGAAGATAACCCTTGACAATTTGGTTTCTCTAGATCCAATTATGAAACTAGTGGCACCTACTCATCTTTAAGTAGGCGTGTATCTTCGGGAAAAGGATAATGAAAGAGAAAAAATATTAATAATTCTTGTAGTCAGTGGGAAAACTTGCACCAATGAGTTTTATCACTCAAATAGTGATGTGGAAATTCTAAGCTTGGTTGAATCAATGGTGATGGAGCTCTCGCAAAAATACGAGGATACAATTTTATCCTCAGTTATAAGTGATATCTCTCTAGGTTGGATTGATGTAGGAAGGAGAAATGGTAAAAAATAAAAACCAATGAACGATTCTGGTATGTGACACTAGAAATTCTTAATGTGTACTTTGACATTTCTTCTTCCTCATATAATTTTCATTTTTGATTTAATATTATATATATATATATATATATATATATATATATATATATATATATATATATATATTCAACATATTAATTTTATATTAAAAATTTGAATGAATTACACATCACCTTTTTCTTATTTTTATGAGGAAATAGTTCAAATTTTTAACTTCTAGTTCTCTTTGTAGATTGAAATATTTTATTATGGTCAACATTAAATATATGAAATTAATATTAATATAAATTATTTTACATTGATATTGAAATATTTTTTTTTTTAGTTGAAATATTTTTAAAAAATATAAAAATTATAAATGTTTAACACTCAAAACAGAAAATATAAGAGTTTTTTATGTTTATTTTAAATTACTACATATTTCTTCAAATTTGATGTAAAATTATTTTACTTAATATGGATATTAAAATATTTTATTTATGGCTGAGAGTGAGAGTAATATATTTTTATATCTCCTCAATATTGTCTTTTAATATCAACTAACTAGGCAAGCACACTGAGATAATTAAAACTAAAAAAAGATGTATATTCATTATTATTATTATTTTAGTAAAATTCATATTTTTACTTAGAGAATATTTTATTTTTATTTTAAAAGTGACACATGTAAATTCAAACATCACTCTACTATTGGGTTGTCAAATTTTATTCTTGACATAATAATTTTTTTTATCTATAATATTTTTTTATTTTCACTTTTTTAGCATAATATAGATAGTTGATTTCACTTGTTTATATACTATTTTTTTCCTCATAAAAAAAATGTAATTTATTCATAAAAATAATGAATCCATTACATTCTATTGATGCATATGCATGCATTTTGGTATATAATCTTCTATTTACAAAAAATAAGTAACATTCCCTGCCAAAATCACCTCTAATACATTGTTCATAAAAAATATTTAGAATTACATAAAACGTCTAACAACATTATGCACATAGAAAAATCACAAATCATATAAGGATCTCGTTATGATCATATAAAAATGTAATGTGTCCTAGAAGGATAAAAAAAAAAAAAAACTTTATATCAGTCACGTTGTTGTATATCATGGGCCCCTACTATAAAAGGCCTATGCAAATATTCTAGTTCTTTTGTGCCTAGTTGTTCATGAATCTTACAAACTCCCATAAGCTATTCAACACCCTCCTTAGTGCATCTACAACTATGTTTCATTCCTTGTAAATATGACAACAAGATATATCATCAAAAGAAATTTTAATATGAGGAAATTTTTCTAATATAGGAAGAAGGCATTGGTAGTCGCTTCTTTGTGTCTCCTTGAACAAATTACTAACAAGCATAGAATCACCAAAGATATGAAAATACTAACATTATTTCCCAAGTACGAACAAAAGAAAGAGTTTGAGTGTAGATGGTTATGTGTGATTGTTTGTAACTTTAACTACGCCTATATGAATTTTAAAGGAGTTTTTTTTGTTGAGGAAGAGTACAACAACCCCCCTGCCATAGTCACCAACAATAATATATGCCCCATCGTAGTATGTCAATGGAAGAGTGGAATATATATGTCTAGGCATGATTAAATGGAGAGGAGGAGAAGGATCCTTATTGAGAAGAAGGGAGAAAATATAAAGTTTTTAAGAAACAACTCTATCTATACAATACATATTTTCCTAAGAAATGATCAAGATCCCCGCAATAAAAACCCCCAAAAAAATTAAGGGGGATACTTTTGTAATGTTTTAAAATTGAATCATGCCACCAATTGATCCATGCTTCCAAGAGAGTCTCCACTAAAATCTCAATTCACAAGGTCATGCTCCTCGAGTAGTCGACCCAATTTTCCTTTGTGAAAGGGCATAACACGAATACATGGTCAATAGTTTCCTCCACATTTTTGCATAAATGGCACCTACTAGGCCCTTCCTTATGATGCTTGAAAATATTGTCCCATGTGGGGACTTTATTTGCAATGGGCCACATATAAACAACCGTTCTTTTTAAGGGCACTTTAATTTCTATAAATTTGTCCACCACCGGACTTGTACCCTTAGTATGCTAAAACTCATTAAATGTTTATATCGAAATATGGATTGTAATCCACAAGATTAGATAAATCCCAACTCATAGAGTCCTCTTTGTCCTTATATCTAACATGAGAAATATTAAGGTTTGATATATAGTTATCCCAATCCCCTTCTAATTATGTTGGAACGTTCAATTGATTTGTAGAGGACAATCATTAGGCCCATATTTTTGTTCATATGTTATCCTTCAACTGGTTTAGATTATACCTACCATTTATTTTTAGAATATTTACCAAATTTAGTGGAAGATGGTATTTTGCTCCACATCCCATTGAGGGGTCCACATCTATCCTAAAATTTTCCCCATTCCCCACCTTTCAATGGATGCCTTCTTCAATCATAGAGAAGGATGATAAGAAAAACATTCCAAATAACCGAGACATTTATTCTCTTCTTCATACCTTATGTACTCCCAGAATGTGTTAGGAAAAATATAATTCCTACTAGCCACTATGGTCCACAAGCTATTTGTAGATAGAAGCTTTCAACTAACCTTGGATTCCAAATATTTTGCAAAAAAGGTATAATTTTTAATGCTCATCCTCCATAATATTTGGCGACAAAAAATTTGTCCCATCTCAACCATGGGAGAACATAGTCTTCCTTGGTTCCTTCCAAGAGAAACTGAGAAAATAATTTGTGTACTTTGTTAAGGATTCCTTTTAGGATCCATGATAGAGAAATCCAATAGACTGAGGTGAATTGAAGAACTAACTTAATGAGCGCCAATTTTCCAACCCTTAAAAGAAATTTTTAGCTTTATACTTTTAACCATTTTTGTGATTTTGCTACTAACCAGAGGAAATTTATCTTTAGATAATCATTTATCTTGAGGTGAAAGCCTAGCTATCTTAAACCATCACCAAATTAATTAATATGTAAATGAAAGAGAGAATTATAATTATTTATTTTAGAATTGGACAGGGAAATAAGGGAAAGGGGCGATTTTATAATATTTCCTTGCATAATCGTGGTTTTATGTAAGAGTTGCAAAGATGAATTGATTACAATCGTGTCCCACCTAGAATCATCATTAAAAAATATTATACTCTCTACAAATTTTTTTTTTGTGATTACGAGGTCATTAGCCACCACAATTCCTTTTAGGGCTCATCCTCCTTTTGCCTCCAATAAAAAACATACTTAGGCATTTGGCCACCAGGTTAAATAGGAGAGGGGGAGATGGAATCCTTGGTGAAGCCCATATTATTCATATAAAAATGGAGAGCACGATCCATTAATAAGGATTTAAAAGGACACTAAAGACATAAAAACAATTACCTATTTTATGAGGGAAACCTCAAATCCTAAATGGGCAAGAATTCATTGTAGATATAGCCAATCAAATCTATCATATGCTCTATATAGGTAAAATTTTAACACAATTCATTTTAACTTTATAGTTTTGAAACTATGAAGGCCTTACTATGCTACCATGATAACTTCATGGATTTATCGACATTTCATAAACTTGCTCTATTCGTTGGAAACACTTTTACATACAATTGGCTTGACCCAATGGGAAATCACCTTGATAGTCACCTTATAAATGCAACGGCATGGAGATGGGATAGAAATTATTAAACATTTGGGGATCATACTTTTTAGGAATGATGGATATACTAGTTGTGTCGAAGGATGCCATCATCCATCCAGAATTCCCTGAGTCCTCCACAACTCTTAGCATATTACTCCCCATGATGCGATATACACCTACAAACAAATTCGTCAACCAACCATATGTCCATGGGCTCTTATCTTTCTAAATGTTATGAAGAACCCCCTGAGGCTCATTATTAGTGATGAGTTCCATTAATCGAATATTATCCTCATTATTTACAAAAAAGGGGATGGAATGGGATAATTAAACCACTTCGGTTATTGAGCATTCATTTGGAACTTTGAACAAATTTCTTAAGTGTTTCTTTCATAACTTGGATAGCTATCAAAATTAGTGGCCTTTCCTCCCTCTTAATTAGTTAGAGCCCAAATGATATTGGTAACTTTTCTCCCCTTCGGAAATTTTTTTTTTAATTGGTATTTTGGTCCCTACTTTCCAACCAAAATTCTCTTCTAGGATCCTTTCTCTTATTACTTCAAGCTATTGGATTCTTTTCTTTGTGTAACGGCCCCTCTTAACACCACACAATTTTTTTTTTTTTTAATGTCAGTCACTAATTTACTTCTGACTACTTTCAATTATTGAAGTCAACTTAATAAGTTTATTTACTCCTATTGATAAGTGGTAACTCTCATACATATATAATTATATATAGATAACTTGAACACCATTTATGAATACCTCTTTATACAATGATTTTTCATACCCTTTATACTTCGTTTCTACTAGTTGGTGACACCTTTATAACCAAATATATATATATACTATAATCACCCACTATTCAACTAACTTAAATACACTTACCCTTTTGCACGTGTTGAATCGATTTGGACATATTAATAATTGTCACCCTACTTTATACTCTTGCCCTATACGATGCAAAGTCATTCACCATGTATGTTTACATTATCTTGTTCATGATTTTCATTATGATTTGATATCTCTCCGATGCGTGTTATGGGTATTGCCCCTACTATATGATTTTTGTTTATTTTTATATGTCACACATTGTCCGTTTGGAGATTTGTACTAATCGTGGAATATAATTATTTCTCCGTATCATGGAATTTATGAGGTTGGCGTGTATTGGAAATCTCCATTCACATTTTGTCCTTTCGTCTTAATTGCAAACCTATGTGTTGAACCATAAAATGGTACTACACCTTCATATATTTATTTTACAGAGATTTAGTACCAACTCTTTATGAATTTTATATTGTATTATACACAATAGAGGTACCATCGAATTTAATAAGAGAATGATTTAGATATTTTACACCGACTATGTTGTATTAATCCTGAGGCATTAATATTTTGCACCTTGATTATAGATATATTGATAGGTGTATGGTTGCGATGCTTCGTTTGGAATTAGGGTTCGTATCCTATCGTTCTTATTTAACTCGTCTATCCTGTCTTGCATTTCTTTTTACCCATTCATTTCTACGTTAGGTGTTTTTGTACCAGTGTGTGGCCTCATCTTCCAAGCTCAAGAATTTTAATTTTAAACCAAAAATTCCTTGGCGTCTTCCATCTGAAGTCTACCAGGTATGAATGGGTTCATTGCTATCATTTTCCTGAGCAACCTTTGATATCAGTACCACTAGCCAATCATTTATTTTCGTTCTCTGTATTTCCATTCAAGTTAAGTTTGTTTGTAACATTTTTTTTTATATAAGGTATATCTCACCACCGTGCGTATGGCATTCCCAGTATGTTGTGTATGATTCGACCCTCCCATATGTGATAAGGAGTATGAGGATTCAATTCCTTAGGGTTTACAGTCACACTGGTTTGACTTGAAGATTTTAGTCATTCATACATATAATGCGGTTTCATTTCCCATAGATTTTCTCTTGGCTTGGCTCAAGAGCGATACTGTTACGCTAAAGTGTTCATTTCGATTGTTTTGAAATTGTTATTCCACTTTCTTGGGTAGTCGAATTGTTTGAGAATTTCCGAGACTAACTCTATTTCATATGTTGACATTTACAGCTAACGAATTATTAATTAGGGTTTCATCAAGATTCCACCTAATACATAGTTCGTTCCCACTTAAAGTTTTAACAACTCTTTCGCTACTGTTCCAGGTCGTTTAATTCATTCATCTGGCTTGAATCAAAAGACTTGCCCTCTGGACTGAGTCTATATGGGGTCTCAGAAATTATGATTGACTTTTAAACCACATAATTAATTTTTTTGTATAATTTAATTCGGATTCCATTTCAATCTTGACAGTGGATACTTTGACATAATAGCTTTTTTATTTACACATATTCAAAGAGTATAATAATAACCGTGCATACAATTATACTTATACTGGAAGTGTCAGACTTCCTCACAAAAATCTTTCTATTTCATTCAGTACTTAAGTGGACACTTATTTATTTATTTCAGGCTTCAAATATATATATATATATATATATATATATATATATATACATATATCTATATCTATATCTATATCTATATCTATATCTATATCTATATATATATATATATATATATATATATATAAGAAGTTATCCATATTTTTATTGCACAAGTGTAAGTCTTTGAATTTCCTCTTCTCTGTATCAGCATAATGACAGAGTCTGCTAAATAACTTATGGTATTAGTATAGCTTGTGAAATTGCTATCTTCTTATTTCAACTTATGACATATAGTGTATTGTAGAAGTTGGTGTTTTATAATTTTATTCCTTTTGTTTATGTTCAATATAATCAACCAGAATGTATCAAATTAATTATATCATGGTAGTAGTTAGATAAATACTGCTCACAGTGAATTATCTAGGTTTACATTTATTGCTAACGCCCCAACCTTATACATAGGCATATGGTTCGGTTTTAATAACCTCTGAAATTTTATTTTTAACTATACCTGTAACTGAATGCATACTATCACTTCCCTTTAGATGGGACTTACATGTATTTTCTAAATTTCAAATTTTAACTTTGTTATTGCCTTCCAATATGGTAGAAATATATAGTAGAAATCATTTGTACCATAGTAAAAACAATACTATGGACATGGGAATTAAATTTGTGTTCCATTTTTTTTTTTTAATCACAAAAGTTAGATATTAGTTTCCTACTTAATGGCTTTCTCTTTTTCTAATAATACTAGTACAACACTTAACATAACACTTTCTGTGGTATAGAAACAGTTTACAATTTTTTCCTCTACATAGTCCTTGGGAATAAAATATCTTCTGATTTAAACCTGTATTGGATTAGAGATTCAGATGGATATTTCTCAAGAGATTTATCCCACTACTATACAGATTTGAAAATAGCATACTCTCCATTAAATCTGTTAAAATTAAGGACTCTCATATTGCAACAGATACTTAGTATTTATCTCATTTTAAATTCATAATTGATTTAATATTTTATGAATCTAACTTTACCTAATCCATACATAGAAATATCTGTACATTTATAGAAGTAGATTAAAGCTACAATTCTAATAATTTATGGGATTAGTATATCTCCAGATTTAAACCATTAGTAGGTTTAGAGATTTTGTATGATATTCCCTATAATTCCTACTCCTACAATTGTACAGAATTTAGAGGATAAATTTCTTCTGAACAGTTCTGTTAAATGTAAGGAATAACAACTTCAGAATTTTGATTGAAAATAACATCTACAACAATTAACCATTTTGCTCAATCACATGTATTTTAATCATTCATAGAAATTGTGGACATACCACTTCTGCAAATGACCAACCTCCCAACCTTAGAGTTCCTTTGTCTCCCGAACTCACCCCCGAGCTGAGATCATCTCCTAGAACAGACCAACCCCAATCTATTCTGGAGTAGCTTATTTAAGCTTATGCTCCCCAAATCCTATTTCTAATTCTATGTCCATAATTACAGAATGCTTTTATTCATGTTTTCCTAGTCTTCCCTTATTTACAGACTTTTAAAGTTGCTTTCTGCTTTTCCATATTTTTACCTCTTCCCAACTACTCTCCACCTCATTGGGGAAATCTAGATTTTTCCTCAAAAATCTAAATTAGAAATAAATTCTTCGAAGAATTTTTTGAAATATTTTTGGGGAAAGTCTTAGCCTCTTTCCATACCTCATGGATTTGGCAAGTGATCTCAAAAATCTCATTTGGTCAATATGAACAGAAATAGTTTATTTATTTTTCATAATTACATAATTAATTACATCCACGCCATAATTATCCATTGCGGTCCACTCCCGTTTGGATTTAAGTTCAAATGTGTAACATGAAAAACATAAAACTAGTGGTGTTACACTTTGTGACTTGTACTCCAAAACCCCCACCCTCTTAGTCATGAAAATGTCTCATTTAATCTTCCATAGATCTAATTTTATCTTCATGTATATGTATTTTGAGTATGGACCACTGTAGGGTTTCTCTTTTAACCTTCACCATGTTTTCAGCAAAATGAGAAACAATTGTGACTCCCAATTTTATATTGAAAGGGATCCAATTTTCTTTTACCTTATTGAGAAATTTTCTTCCTTTAACCAAGAGGCATTAAAATTTAAAGGGTTTACCAGCCTAAACACACCTCCTTTAAGTTCTAGAAATATTGGCCAATGATCACATTTTTCCCCATTCCCTACCCAGTTCCTAAAAATAGTACTCTTTTCCATACAAGGCTCCTCCAAGGGATAATAATCTAGGAATTTTACAAGCATATAATCTCATGTCCATCTATTCCTCTAGGTAGGCTTATTTTTTATCAAGTCCACATCAAGGAGGTTGTGACCCATAAGGCGGTGTGAAAATAGAGTGAAAAGGTGATTTAGCTTAGCATGAGGACCCCAAAATTCAGAACCCCCCAACCCCCCCCACCCCCCAAAAAAAAAAAATCTCCCCTAGAAATGAGTTCCTACTAACACGAAGGAATTTATCAATAAAGATTCTTAAAAGGGAACTCTATCTTGACAAGGGCCATAGATATTTAATACTAGTAGGTCAGTTCCTAGTTCTATAAAAAATACTTATGATCCTAGGGTCAAATAAAAGCCCCAAGAAACAAGCACTTTGATATTGCTGAGATTAAAAAAGATAGCTAGGAAACCATATATTATCCTTGGCATTTCAATATTTAGGAAAATTAGTTTCCAACACCTGTGTAATTATTTCTCCATCCCCAGAGTTTCTTCTAGAAATAAAATGTCTCAATCATGTGAAGGCACCAATCTCCTTAAGGATCTAAAAGGGATCTCCAAACCTCAAGAGTGAAAGGACTAGATTATCATGAGGAAACACCACCTAGGTTTCTCTCTGCTCGAAGAGCCCCCATCTATTGACCATTATTTTCCTTCTTCTATGTCCTATATTTATTTCAATTAGTCTTTTGACAGGTGCGGTATTTTTCCCATCAACCAAGCAACATGCTTGAGGACGGAAGAGTGACCCAATCCTTGAAAAAATATGAAGATTATCTTTTAGGAGGTTTAGGACAAATATAATAATGGGTAAGGGATTTAGAGGCATCTTCCTGTGTAGAGGGAAGTGAAACCCTCACGGAGGGACAAGATGGAGAAACAAAAGCGATAAAGGAGGAGGAAAATATCATATCCAATCAAAAAAGGAAAATAATTGAATTTGATACACAGGGTTGGGGGAGGGGGGGAGAGAAAAAATACCCTAAGGAAAAACCATGAGAGAAGGAGGAAGATCTGATTATGCTTTGTACATTGGTGTTGAGTCCATTTCCATGTCTTGTTGACCTTCGAATATCAAGGAAACAAATTCTTAAGGTTATGTCATCGAAATATCTTAATCTGACTGTGTGACTAGAGGAATCAGATCATTTATCTTCTTTTGGTCTTTTGACTATAGGCCCCATTTTATTCTTGATCGATGATCCATAGAGCCCTTTTACATTATGAAATAGAGGGAGCAACCTTGCACTAAAAGGCCATCCTAATGGAACATTTTTCATCTAAAGGGGATCAATTCATAGTCTAGGTTTTAATGGTGGGATACTCTAAGATAATTTTATTCTTGCATAGATACCTTCATTGGGGTCGAATTTCTACCAATATTTGGATAAGATATATATTTCTTGTGAATAGGAAGGACCTGTACACTTCCAAAAAATCACCAAATTTATTCTCAATGGACCAGAAAACATCTACTGACCATAATTGTAATGATAGCCATGGAAAGCTAATAAAATTTGGAGTATAACTAAGCCTTTCCTATTTGGTATCGAACAAAGGCATCCACCTTTTCAACATAAATAGTGTGGAGGAAATGTTCAAATTTATCCCCAAAACCTTGGAAGCTACCTTTGACAAGTTAAAAAGAAACACAAACCATCCTTGAGCGAGTGAACTTACCGTGGGAAGTTATTCCAAAAGATTTCCTCATTCTCTTCTAACCCATTTCCACAAGAAAGTATTAAAAAATATCACACCCTCCAATCCCAATCCACCACAAATAATTTTACCATGCACACTATCTAAGGTAATTATATGTCCTACCCAAAAGCCAATGTTGGGTTTTTGCACTTATTACTTGTGCATCCACCATTTTTTCTCTTCTTTATAAAACTAATTTTCTCAATATATTACTTTGAGGCTCCTTAGGCTTTTTTCAAAGTCTCCTTATTAGTATTTTTGTCCTAACAGGACCTTTCCACATTACTTGGCACTTGCATAGTTGGTTCAAGGCTTCTAGTGTTTCCATGCAAAAAGGCAAGAGAATTTTTTTTGAAATATATGTCCTCGAGTACACATCCAAATTCAATATTTTCATAGGGCACAAAGTCACTTTCCACACCCTGAAAGAACTCACTTTGAAGATTCTCACCCCCATGTTAGTGGAGAACCCATAGCCGACCCCACACATTCCTAGATATACCTTACCAACCCATAGGAACATACAAAACTGAGAGAAATTAAGAATCATTCTCTTGTTCCCTATCATTGCCAGGAACTGTAGCCACCACTGCAGGCTTGACAAAAATTTGTAGCTTCAGTGATGCCCCCGAGATTTCATAGAATGAAAGGGTGATATACTTGTATCCTGAACTGAAATACATCTATCACCAATAAGATAGAATATGTACCCCTATTTCCCATAGAATGTAGTTGTGTTTGAGGTACAACCCATATCTAGGCAAATTAATAGGGGTAGGAAGAATGATCCAGAAGGACTCCCATCTAACCACTCAGTATAAGCCTCTTTGGCTTCCGACAAGAAAACTAGGAGGAAATTTCACTCAAAACAACCTTTGAACTTAGACAGTGTGAAGTAAAATTCATTCACATTCACCACATGGGTTAGTCACATTCAACCCCTTCATCTTTCCAGAGAGCGAAAAGCCCCAAACACATTTCTTTGGACCTTCTCGTTGTGGTATTTTATATCATATATAAACATTTTATGTTTGACTATTTTATTTATAATTCATTAAAATGTTAATACATGCGCCCTCATATTTGGAGGTATAAAAAATATATTCATTTCTGTGATTAATATTTTCTTAAAATAATATATATACATAGTAAAATATTTTATTTAATATCCATATTGAAATATTTGATTTAAAATTCACATTAAAAAGAAAAATTGTCATTAATATTTTGTAAATATTATATCTCAAGTCCATATACCTCACTCTTGAAGGTGAAAATATAAATAATAATAATAATAATAATAATAATAATTTGATTATTTTTCTTTATATGATGTTGATATAAAATTATATTTGTTAATATGGACACTGAGATATTTCATTTATGAAATATGTTAAATTATTTTTCTTATTAATATATTTTTATAATAAATATTGCATGTGAATTGAACATAAAATGAACTCTGCATCATGTAATACCAATAAAGTTACTTTTACATGCCATATATCAATATTTAGTGAAGGAATTATATCTCCCTTAAAAAGTTTTTACTTTCAACCGCTTTATATCTAATATCAATAACATGTTATTTTTCAACTATATATTAACTAGTCAGGAAACTACATATGTCTTTTATACAAAAAAGTTAATGAATTTTTTTTAACTTCCATTATTTTATGCCTTTTATGTAAATTAATGTAAAATTAAGGTGGAAATTGAAGTATTTTGTTTATTACTCACATTGATTTATTTTTGTTATTGCTATTTTTTAATTTGATAATATAAAAAAATATTAAATATTACTTTTAAATATAATGCTATGTGACAACATCATTGGAACTATAGAGCGCCTCTCAGCTCCATACTAATAAAAAATAAAATAAAAGTAGAAAACATGAATAAAACGAGAGGCTTAAACACGAAATAAGAAAGCACGACTAGCAAGGATGTAAAAAAATAATAGATCAAACACCAATATAATCATTGACGTCATGTGACTCACGAATTTTGTGTTTGCTTACTATAATATCCCTAAAGCACATGATAAATTTAATAACATGAAAATATTGTGGAATAAAAATGTTTTGACGTAATCCAAAATAGTTAGCTTTCAATGACTTGGCAACATTAAGAATGAGTTATAACTCCACTACAAACACTCGCTTGGAGTGAACGAATGCAACTACCATTTATATTACCAGTATAAGCCGTTTCTTAATTATGGATCTATGTGGGAATATGGGGAAATCAAAATTTTTGTTTTACTTTTAAAATAATGAATAAAACCCACAAAATGAGCTCACAACCTATGAACTTGCATACTCAGCTAATTTCTCAGTATATGTGTTATAGGTCAATTTGGGCATCATCCCCCAAGACCAGTATGAACATGGTCTATCATCCCCTAATTCAATACTAACAAGGTTTATCATCCACTAATTCAGTTTCTATATGCCCTAAGAGAAGTCATTCCATTAATGGCTTTAATTCATGAGATTTCCAATGTTTGGAGTATAGTTGAAATGACCCATTGATGCAAAAATGCATAATATGGAGATTCCGAATTCAATAGCTCAAAAATCACACCACAGAAACCTTAAAACTATAAATGACCCATTAAATCATCAACGCTCCTCTGAATGGGTTTAAGTGCATTGAAAAGCACTTATGACCATGCAAGGGTGCTCTACAAAGCACTTCCCGGCACTTAAGGGTGTGTTGTTCTCCTAAGAGTGAAATCATCATTGTTCCGGGAATCTCCACATATCTAGTGCCTTATAGAAGAGATCGTAGTTGTCATACTTTGAATACATGTGTTCATCCATGACCATTGAACCTCGAAACATGTCTCACCTATTATTAGAAATCCATTCAATTCCATTTATTGATAAACTACTTACAATTTCCCTATAAATGGAGCACTCATCTAAGTGCTAGGGAGGAAGAAATTTTTGTAGTGTTATGTTGTTGGATTCTAAATTGATGAGAGTCAGAGTACTATTATGCTATTGAGAAGATTCTTGGTGTGATGAGGATGGAATGAAGTTGGAGCAGGTTGATGATGAATCCATCTAATGGTTGTAATCTTCTCCTCCTACTTTCTTAATAAAGATATATGTTCTTTCTCTGATATATATGCTTATATATTGTGAATGTATTCTCATGTGTATGTATTCTTAGATCTAATCAGTTTGATTTGGTTAAAGTAGATAGATATTGTATATTTTTATGTTGTTTGTTTTTCTCTTTCTTTGATTGCAGGTATCGATCTAATTTATTTAGTTGGATTGAGAGCGATGACAACAATGGAAGAAAAGGAACGAGAGTGAAGGATCACAAGTAGGTCCCTCTCCTTTTTGTTTATCTATTTGTCTAAGAGAAAATAATAGTTTTCTTTCTTCTTTTGTTCTGAGTGAAGGAACACCACACTCGAGGTGATATAGTTTATCCGCAGATTAGAATTCCATATAAGAATATGTTATGGGGAATTCTCAACTAAAGCGAGAGGATAAGAATGCCTTCACTTATGTTTGGATAAATTGCGAGTATTTCATTACAATCTAGAATCACATAAGGAAAATTATTGAGTTATGTGGGGAATGGAATATGTCCAAGTGGGTTTTTTATGTGCCCCATATTCAGGCTAAAAATGGTGTGATAGTGATTTTGTCCTTTTGAGAAACTAATGAGGAAGAGAACTTTACCTATGACTTACGAGGGTGATCAATATTAGTATGGTATTCATATATATTGTTTGATGTTGCGAGTTGATCTTGAGTCAAAAGAGGAGGTGAGTATGTGATTTTCCATGATTATTTACACTGTTGATAGCCACCAATGCCAAGACAAAAAATATATCTCACCTTCAGTTGCATAGAAATGGAAATATTGTCCCATCGAGTAGAAGTAGATATTGCAACCGAATTTGTCCAACCAATTGAATGTAGGAAATGATCAAGGAAAAAAGAAGTTATCTAAAGAATATATGTATGAATTGATGGATATTTCACATAAGAGATAAGCATTCATATTAATATTTTTGAAAGAAGAGATTTCATATGAATATTTTTCATTTAAAAGAAAATAAAGTATCCATTTTCTTGAAAAAAATGGGGTGCATATGAATATCGTTTACATAAAATATTAGCCACATTATTTTCTTATAATGTTACATGGTAAAAGATAAATTAACTTGCTAATATTTTGGAAAAGAATGTGTATGAATCCTTTAGATAAACTAGGAGTAGCAATATTATTGTTTGAAAGATTACATATGAATTCTTTTGCATGAAATGATAAGACTCAGGATTATTTTCTTGAAATATTGCATGAGAATTCTTGTGCATGAAATTGTAAGAATGAAGGTTATTTCCTTAAAATTTAGATATGAATCTTGTGCACACAAGGATAAGAACACATGCTATTTTTCTTAGAAATATTGTGTGTTGGTATAAATAGAAGTAATGGCTATTGTGTTATATTTGTTGAGAAAGAATATGTGTTTACATGCGTCAACATAATAGTTGTTAGACTAGTTTCTTTTGGAAGAATAATATGAATTTACATCCAAAAGAAAATGAATAATGTGCTACTTTATTTTTGAAATATCAGTAGTTATGGTAGTTCTTTTCGAAAATAATGTGTTTTGTGCAAGAAAATAATACTTAGAGAGGTTTTTATGTTTTGAAGGATTTCCTTCTTCTTCCGTGAAGAGATGGAAATAACCTTGTAGGTCCTTTTAATTGTTACCATGTTCTTGTGAGAAGAAGTAGAATATAGCTATTTCCCTTTCTTATGATAGATGTGAAGTAGGGATAAATGAACATGGATTAGTAATATCTATGCATTTTAATTTATGCATGTGATGTTTCGATGGATATACATGTGTCATAACCATACACATGTAAAAAAAAATAGACATATTTTAATAGTTATGCGCCTTCAATTAATGGATTTGTATTTTCAATAAAAGATGGATGTCTCAATGTTTTGTATACATTTATTTATGAGCATGAAAAATGTTTGAAGCACAAGTAGTAAAGATTTATTATTTCTTTGATAAATATATTATATAATCATGATGTCAAAGTTTGTTTAGAGTAGTAATTGTAGGAGATAATTGTGACTTATGTGAAGGATGGATTATATTTAATCTTATGGAATATTATTACCTAATCGTCCGTGAAGATTGAGGGAATTTCAAATGGAAGAACATATACTCCATGGAACAACTTGCCCACAAAGACACAATATTCGAGGAATTATGGGGTAAATGGTATCATGATTAATGTAATAGATTGAATCTAGCTATGACAAATTTAAAATGATATAATTTTCTTTGTAAGATATTTTACAATGGTCAAGGGATGGACTCCCTAAATTCCATTGAGCGAGGGGTGAATAACCTCATGAAAAATTTAATAAACTAAAATAAAAAATTTCTTTCCCTTAAGGGTTTCTAGGGTATTTTGGTGTCCATTGAGGTGTTTAAAGTTTATGCCATTTTGATGATATTTAAATATTTCATGATGTTGACACTTACATCATCAAATATGTGATTAACTAGCCTAATTAAATGGGTAATGATAATGGTGTAAGGTTACAACAGGGATATTTATGTTAATATAATGCAACGATGTTTGTTACGTAATGTGACTTGTTATTCCATATCTAAAATTAATTTATGTAAGAATGATTATTTTATCTAATCATGAGTTAAGGAATATGGAATACGTGATTAAGAATTTTTACATGCTAGTGAATCCCGTGAAACTTTTATAATAATATATATTTTTACACGAGGTCTATCGGGGGATGTTACAAGTGTTATCAAAGAAAAATATTGTAGAATTGGTGAATTTTTGGGTTCTATAAGAATGTAGAGTAGAGGTATGATACTAATTGATACAAGTTCTGGTATGATACTAAAAAAAAATCATGGCAATGTATGCAATATATTGCATTTCATATGAGATGCATGATGGTGTTAATAATCATATTGAAGAATGATAAGTGTAATGTATATTCTAAAGAATAAATGTGATCATGGTATTTTAGTCATTATTTTGAAAGAGAGAATAAGAAATTTTGATGCATTTTTTGTAGCTAAATCATAAACAATTTTGAAAACACACACTATAATTAGCGATAGCATGGATTAAATCTAAAATTTTGTATGCATACTCTTATGATAATGATTAATGGTGCATTTAAAGAAAAATGATTAGGTTTAATATGATTTTTTTATAAGAAAAGAATGAATTCATGTATTTTTTTGAGTGATAGAGAAAGAATGTAGAAATGTGGGGGTTTTATTATTTTGGGTGACACTAAAGAACCCTTTTGAATGTTGAGAATAAACAATGAGTCAAGTAGTAGGCCTTGACTGTAATAACTAATTATCGATTGAGTTTTTTCATGGATTTTGATTTATTTTATGATAGTTGGAAGCATTGATTATTTAACATACTGCACTACCTTTCATCAATTAGTACTTCATGACTATAAGTTCTTGAATGTTACACAGAACTTAAATTATAATAACAATAGTGTCTTTAAAAAGTTTTATTTAACATAAATTCATTATATATTTTCGTATGAAATGAGGACAGGCAAGATTATTTGATAGTTTAATAGTGTACTAAAATGCATGATATGAAATAGATTATGTATGTTATACCAGCTTAATGATATAACTACTGGTAATGAGAAGTTATTGATTACATTGTTTGTTCAAAATTCACATGTCCACAAGTTAATGATTCAATGATAATGTTAGATGGTATGAATCATACATAAAAAAAAATATTTTAATTTCATGTTTTATAAATTCATCTAGTGCACATGAATATGGTGGTGACAGTACATGTTAAATCTGATCAGTTAATTCCATTATGTTGTGGCCATGTGGTGTCTTCATTAAACAAAAATCTAGATAGTTTTTTGAATCAATTTGCATTAATAATTTGTTTTTAGCCAAGAGAATATTTTGTATAACAACTTTAGTTAAAAATATATGTAATAAAGTTAATAAAGGAAAAATAAGATGAGTGTTGGTAAAATACATAGTGATGGGGATCACTTGTGATTAATACATGGATATGGAAATTGGGAATGGAAATGGTAAAGGAAAATTAGCATTAATTGGCATTTATTTATGGAAATAAAGGAAATTAGGAGAACAGGAAGGTGAAAGGTCACAGATTGCATTTGAGGAGGAAATTTAAGGAAAATAATGGAAAATTAAGAAAATAGAGGCCTTAGTGATAAAAAGGCTTATGAGGATCAGTTCATAGCTTTTGCTCAATTTTAGCTTGTATCTCTCTCCTTTATTCTCTCTCTGGAAACTTAGAATTTTCTTGTAGCACTCTTGGAGGAGTGTGTCTTACTTGGGATTTGGAGCAAGAAGACAGAGGAAAATCAGAAAAGTGCAAGAGGAAAATGGGACTACCATCTAAAATGGGTTTTGTTTCTAGGTATCGAGTTTCATGTATGACTTCCTTGCTAGTTTTGACATGCGTGGAATATTCATGTGGCTATTTGGTTATCAAATGTCATTGTCATGGAGGATTGCCAGGATTGGCAATGATTTTACATAGCCTTTCCATTTCTTGGATAGCCATGGTGTTGTGGAGTTTCCATTTTTTCTTTTCATTGGTTCTTATGTTCCTTATGTTTTTGGGTTGAGTTATTAGTTCTTAGAGCCTTGGTTGGAAAAATTCTCTAGAAGCACTGTAACAACTTGGGTTGAATTACTAGTACTACAAGACTTGGAGTTGTCTAGGTAAATCCCCTCTACTGAAAGAGAAAATACCTCTAGCGCTATAGTGGGTATAGCTAAGAAGGGAACAAACAAATACCTACTTTTATAGATTAAAATTGAAACATAGAAAAAATAAGATGGCTTACCTTGACCTGATGCTATGACGTTGCTCTTCGTTGAAGCCTTTTTGTCTTTAACTCTTCCAAGCGCAATCTCCGCTACTACCAGTGTTTGACTACTTGTATAAATGACCAAAACACAACAACAAATGTAAAGGTGAAACAAGCATATATCAAAAGTAATATATCTAACTCCTGAAGGAGTGCTAGAATTCTTATAGAAATCATATAAAATAATGGAAATTAAATACCAGTTGCATTATATAATTAATAAAAAATGGGAGTTACAACTTGTACCTAGATGCCAGAGCTCTCCTTCGATGGGCCTGAATCCGAGCACGTACCCAGAGCACTTTTTTTCCAACTTAGTATGGGAAGGTTAAGTGTCTCAACTCTCTCCTTATATGCCTAAGAATATCTTCAAATACTTCCGAGGGGGTTCCTTATCTTCTATTATGTTCTCCCTAGAAGAGGCATTGGAAGGTGATCAATTTATAATAATGGAGGAGGGGACATGGATCCACTTAAGATGGGAGAAAGGATTATCTCCTTGGGTGGTTCCTCTTTTGTAGAAACAAGAGGCCAAAATGAGGAACCTTGGCCATATCTTGATCAACAAAAATCCATCTCTCCACTCTCGAAGCTCCTAGGCCATGAAGCTTCATTTCCATTTTTAAAAATCTTCCAGAAGTAGATCGACACGTCTATGGGGTTCATATTAGTGCCAATAGGCGCTAGTGATAGGCTAAGAATTTTCCATAAGCATTGGTGAGACACTAAAGAGTTGCACTTCTCAAAAAAAATGGGTTTTTAGGGAGCTACTCCAAGAATGACTCAAAGAGGGATTGATCTTCAGATTGTATGGGATCTAAAGGAATGTTTTCCATGATGGGAAAAGTACATAATACCACTGTAGGAGTTCTCCAACATCTGAGAACAGGGAGTAGAGGGACAGTGACAAAAAAAAATTTGACAGATGCCCCCTAAAGCATGAAGGTCGAATGAGAGTGAGGGTTGAAATGCTTTACAAGTACGCTCGAGGACTAGGACATCATCATCAAAAAACCGATGAATCGAGCACATATATTAATAACTAAAATATCTAATATAAATACATGAGCATTAGGCATGGAAGTGGCCATCCATAAAAGAGATCATGTAATAGGATCCATGGTATGGGCACATCCATCCATCAATAAGAATAATCACAAATATGGACTCAGGTATGGTCACAGCTATCGATCATAGAGAGAAATGTATACAATATTGAATAACTCATATCACCTCGCAACCTGGCATTTATAAGAAAAAATCCATAGTATTTTAGTCCTTCATGACCTAATCAAGCACAAATTCAGGCATGTGAATGAGTGACCTAAAGTCGAACATGCAATAAAATCGCTTGATTACTAGTCAATGACGTAAATTGTTAACTTGCGCGAGAGATACCACCAATAATGACAATGGCCCTCAAGGTACTAACAATAAAATCTAGGAGATGTGAATAAGGAAATGAAGTTAGAAACTCATGAAATCACCAATGATGTGAACTTGTCGTCGAATGTGAACAATCTGCCATTAGGGAATGTAGGCTCTAAGGTAGTGGAAAGGGAGTCTCTAGATCAACTTCCTGGATAATGAGTTGAAATCATCAAGAAGAAATCCATCAAATGAGGGCCATGATGTATCCCACTTCATCCATGTGAGACATAGGAAACAAGATGGTTGTGAATCAAGACTGAACATAGAATTAGGTAATAAGAAAACTATAGAAGGAATTTCTCTTCAACATATCAACGACATGACTCCAGAGTATGGCAGCATTTGACTCAAGTAGGATCATAGGTTATGCTGATAATATTGGTAATTGAATGAGAGGAAAACCAATTCCCAAAACCCATGGAGGCAAAGTGAAAAATGTAGGATATCCCCAACCTGACACGAACTGCACATAAGTGTCATGTTCAAGAGTGACATATTGCCGGCATAGCTGATAAATACTTTCATTTTTTCCCCCACCATTTCTTGAAAGCACCCCAATTATATTTAAATACAAGCTTGAAGGGGATAGAATATGCTTTTCATATAAGTTTTTCCTTGGGAAAAATCTGTCCTAGTACATTTTACTAGCCCTAGGAAGGAGGAACTCGTTCTCGTCATGATGAAAGGTCTTTTGTTGTTAAATTTTAATGAGTCCAAAAAAGGTGAAACTCGACATCTTTTTAATGTTTAGGTAGTTTGAAAAAGAAGCTGAAAATAAAACTCTAAGGGTCCCTTTTGGTAGATAGTATCTCGAATCCGAAAATGTAGAAAACAAAGTTCGAGAGAACCTCTTAGTCATGATTACCTAAGGTATTTCTTTTTCGTAAATATTTTATCCTAGCCCGTAAAAGTGGTAAATGTATACTGGGTAAATGTTGTTTTGCTTACTTTAATGAGTTCAAAATGAAAAATACTTGGCAATATTTCATGTTTCAAGAGTCATAAAATGGCTTAAAGGTGACTCCCCATGAAGGAATGAGTGGTATAAAGCATAGCAATTGGTTCCGATTATGGTGGAACTTCTCAGAACAAGTAAAGGTTAGGAGGATAGCTAACAAGATCACTCATTGAAGTGTTTCCACGGGAATGGGTTAAACAACCAAGTGAATGCCTATGATTGTCCAAGTAGATGGTGACAATGGAATGAGAAAACCAATGCTCATTTGGCAAAATAGTTGATAAAATGGCATTCACCAGAGGTAAAATGAGAATGGTTTAATTTTTATACAAGCATGAAAACATGGAAATCTATGCTTTGAATTGATTTCATTTTTACACAAGCTTAAAACAATGATAAACTATGCTTGACACTAGTTTCATTTTAACATAAGCTTCAAACATGGAAACTATGCTTGGAATAAGCTTTCATGCCCCCAACATGGTGACTAAATACGAGGTACATGCCCCATAGGCTTCATTTCATTCACATCAGTAGAATGTTGGTTATTGATAGGTGGATGGAATGAAAGCTCATTTACGGGATTAAGTGAAAGACTCAAATAGGATTTTACGAGATCCAATCAAAGATTCGAATTGAAGGGGAACTTGTTTCATTTTTTAAAGAGCTTGACATAGTAAAAGAATTATGATCACGACACCTTGTTTCATTTTTTAAGGAGCTTGATACAAGAAAAGGAGCTCTGCTCCAAATATTTGATCATGACTCATAAGAAGTCATGGTTTCCAAGAGATTTTTATTTTATGAGAGAACAACACTTTCGAAATCGGGGTCCAATTCCCCTAGCACATGGTAAACTACATCACTGACTAAACCATCAATGGATGCATGCATGGAAAAGGTTTCTACATAATTAACCCAGGGCGGGGAACATACCACTAGTGTGTAAGGCCCATTTAAGGATTATTGTAGACTAGGATCCACATTAGTACCAATGAAAGACATCTGATAAATGGCCACAATGGTTCCTTCATGTGGAAAACACATCACACGCAATAAAAAAGAGACAAGGGCTCCCATGACATAAAGTATAGTCATGCCAAAGGAATAAGGGGCCTTGGACAACCATCACGTATATATAGGCAATATTTCCTGCCAAGGTGATAGGCAACCTACGAAGGATCCCCATGGGCTGACTAATTCCTCTGTTAAAAGCCAACATATTCTGGGTAACATGCATAAGTTTCGAGGAACCAAAATCTTTCCAGGTAGTTGTGGACATAATACTAACATACGTGCCTTCATATATTATTGTGCTAGGTACGGCCACATTATAGGCTTGTAACATGATCTCAAAGCGTAGGTAAGAAGGAGGACAATATCTCTTTAGTTGAATCCAATCAAAATAATTTATCAAACTACTTGGAAGGGGTGGCATGGATATGGGATGACTATCCCATTCTGTTACAAGAGTAGGAGGATCACCCTCATGGATTGTTGGAATGGAAGGATTTCTTAGGGAACCTGAAGAAAAAAAGAGAATCTGAGTGGTATGAGATTCAAACTCTACGAGAAAGGCCTGATTAACCATAGGTGGAATCAAGTTTACCATTTTCTCAACCAACGGTTTGTGAGGAATCTACTCATCATATTAACTTTCGGAGAGAATGCAATTGACCAAAGATGAGTTTTGATCAACTAGCGGAGGATTTTGGGAAAGCTTTTGATAACCAATCGAAAGATAGGTCTGAGAAGCCGTAAGGGTATCCAACACTTTGGAGGCTTCATCCATATGAGGAAAAAGGTGAATGGGATGTTTCCCTTCACATAACCTACAGGGAAATTTGACCTTACCCTTTTTCCTATGAATCTTATTAACACTAGTTGAGGGTTTATCACCAACATGATCTTCAGAGGTTGATGATGAAGGCTAATTCGGGCCATTGGACCACACTTATAACACTTTGGGAATACCAGGACAATCTCTAAGAAGGTGTTCACCCTTACATAACTTGCAAGGGAATTTGAATTTTCAAGGCGAAGTGGAAGGTTTTCCAACATCAGTTGCATGGGTAGCGATAATTTTTGGGTCACCCCCTTGCTTATTGTCTGTCTTATTATTCGACCCCTTCTTCTTCTTCTTAGCCACCTAGTTACTAGAATTTAGACTTTCACAAGGCGAAGAGGAAGAACGGGGTGAAGAAATAGGTGAAAAAGGCTAGGGGTCAACCTTAGGATCAACATGGGGTTAACACTATTCAGGTGGAGAAGAACATGGTTGAGAAGTAGCTTGGATGTTCGAAACCACGGGGGTCAAAAATAACCAAACCAGAAAGCCAATGGTTAATCCCGAGAGGGAAAAAGTTTCCATATAGGGAGCACCAACATTTCCATAAGAAAAGGACCAGGATTGCCATCTGAGGGGATTCCTTGGTTGGTAAATAGAGGAATTGTCATCATTAGTCCCAACCTAAGGTCTTATAAGGATATGAGAAGGGGTAAAATGTTATTGTGGAAAATCAATTTTAGAAAATAAAATAAAATAAACCAAACAGGTGTAATATAGGCAAGAGGGTCAACCAAGTATCTGTGAGCTGCAGAATACCTCCTAGAAAGCCAAGAAGTACGAGCGGGAAATATTCCTGAATGTTTTGTTTTGTGTATCACATTTACAGGGTGACGGACTTGATTAGCTATGGCTAAAGGATAGAAACCTAGTGGGGTCTCACGTTATATACTCGACAGTATGGGGAGCACAAGTACATGTTGACACTATAATGTGCAACCATTCAGTGAGAACGTCTCAATATAATTATCATATGTGCTGAAAGTGATATATACTTTCATACTTGGAACGAAGCTTCACTCAGGTTTAGAGATGCCAAAACATGTCTCTAGCCTAGACCTATAATTTTTTCCATTAATTTCAAAATGCTCCTTAGATTCATTGAATCAATTTTAAATTTGATCTTGATTAAAATTCAATTTCAAGGCTCAAAATGACTTCACCTAAATACTTAAAATGAAAATAACATGAGAAAGTGATTCTTTCAATTCGATGAATACTATCTAGTTTATGGAATAGTTTCAAATAGGGATGAAACAACCAGTAATGCTGCAAATGAAGCTTTTCCTTACTAGAACACTTTCACTCCCAATTCAATCCAAAACATCCAAAGGCACAAATTATGCAATGTAATCTATGCAAAATTATTTTTCGAAAACTATGAAATTGTAATCTATGCACAATTTCCTTTTCCTTTGATGAATGAGAATACACTCAATGGACATTTCAATGAAACTTTATCTAATGCACTTTCTGATAAAATGAAAATTTTGAGCTGAAAACTAAATGAATACAAAATTATTTTTCTTTCTACGAATAACATGCCAAAAGACACAAGACAGAACAATGCAATCACCTTTTTTGAGTATTTCCAAATGAATTCCTCCAAATGCCACAAAACTTAAGCAATCGAAGCACTAAAGAGACATTTTGAATCACTTGCTTAAAACAAAAATTCCTCACTTTTCACACTGATTGTCACACAAAGAAATATCCTTCAGTCGAAAACAAGGAATGTAATATATGCTTTTCAATGAAAGAGAAAGCCAAAGGGACATGGAATAGACACTTGAAAACTTCGATTAGATAAATCAAATAAAATTCAACCAAATCTAATTGGTTCAAAATAAATGACAAAACTAACTCAACAGCTAGTTTGGTATACAATGAAGCATGCAACCAATGACGCAAAGCACCTAGAAGCCCTAGGATGATGAGGATGCACAATTCAAAAGAAAAGATACCAAATATGAGCTAATTGAGACAATCAAGTAACTGAAAAGATGATAACAAGACTAAATTGAGAAGATAAGGTAGCCTATAAGGATAAGGCACACAAAAATTCAATGAAGAGAAGCCCTAAAACAAATTACTCAGAAATCGACACACCTGTGAGGTTTCACCTCACGCTGGAAGGGGATAAGTGCTTCTATTTTAAAACATCTAGTGTCAAAGGGGAATTACAAAAAAAAAGAAGGTTGGTTCAAATAAGGCCAAGCGTATCACTTCAGAAAGGATATTAATGACTGTAATTAGTCACAGAATGCAAAAACAAAGGAGAAATACACATTCGGTGAAAGTGGATGATAAATAAAAATCGCAAAGAGTTGAAGGAGACTAGAGGCAGATCCCCAACAGAGTCACCAATTTTTTGTCTAGGTAACTCCTCTATGTGGAAAAATATGATCCCTCTAGCCCTAGAGTGAGTTTAGATACAAAGGAAAAAAAAAATACCTACTTTCCTAGATTAAAATTGAAGCAAGAAGGAAGAAGATTGCCTACCTCGGCCTGATGCTAAGACATTTCTCTTAGTTTAAACCTTTTGGTCTTTCTCTCTTCCAAGCTCGATCTTTACTGCTACCAGTGTTTGACTACTTGTATAAATCACCAAAACACAACAAAAAATCAAAAGGTGCAACAAGAATATATCAAAAGCAATCTATCTAACTGATCAAGGAGTGTTATACTTCTTATCACAATCATAGACAAGAATGGAAAGTAAATATGAGTTAGATTATATTATTAATAAAAAAGGGGAGTTACAACATGCACCTTGATGTTATATCTCTCCTTTGATGGGTTCGAATAATAGCACTTATCAAAAGCACTCTTTTTCTAACTCAATGTGGGAACCTTAAGGGTATCAACTATCTCATTCTATGTGTAAGACAACCTTCAAATCATTTTGAGGGGGTTCATTCTCTTCTATTTTGTTCTCCCTATTAGAGGCATTGGAAGGTGATCAAATTATAGTGATGGAGGAGGGGACATGGATCCACTTAATATGGGAGAAAGGCTTATCTCCCATAGGATGAAGCCCGACCATATCTTGCTGAAGAAAAATCCAACTCTCCTCTCTCGAAGCTTCTAGGACATGAAGCTTTGTCTCCTTTTTTAAAAATATTTCAGAAGTAGATTGATGTGGCTATGGGGTTCATACCATCATTGATTAGCACTAATCATAGGCTAAGTATTTTCCATAAGTGCTGGTGAGACACTGAAGGGTCGTGCTCCTCCCAAAAAGGGGGTTTTTACGGAGCTACTCCAGGAAGGACTAAAAGAGGAATGGATCTTCAGATTGTATGGGATCCAAGGACATGTTTTCCTTCATATTTTCCTTGAAGGGAAAAGTATGAAGGGACCACTGTAGGGGTTCTCCAAGATCTGGGAATAGGGAGTATAGGGATAGTGACAAAATCTTGTGTAACACTTGGTCGGAAAAATACTTTGGAACGCTTGATAGGTTGAGTTACTAGTCCTAGAGGCCTTAATTTGAAAAATTCTTTAGATCCTGGAAGCTAGGTTGGAACAAACACTCTTGAGCCCTACAAATCTAGGGTAGAGACCAATCTGGTGATGGTTAATGATGTCCCATCGTGAGGTGGAATCACTTGTTGGGGTTTGAAAAGGTTTGGCCTCTGAAAGCCTTAGTTTGGTTTGGTTGGTTTATTTCATGAGATCACACACTTCTGCTTGGAATATGGCGTGGGGATGATTGGCTGAAAGAGAGATTAGGTTCATCCCAATCTAGGGTCGGGTGGTACGTGGAAGTCCCTGACTTGGTTGGATTTTCTTATTCTAATAAGAGTTATTTTCCTCTTTTATTTTTATGAGTAAATGTGCTTTATATTATGTGGATTTAACTGTTGCTATAAAGTTCATTATTCTTTGGTTATATGTTGGTTATAAGAATGACTTATGACAAACTTGAGTTATGTCTCTCATCATGTTTTGGTTATTAAATGAAATGTTAATTAATGCATGACCTAATAGATGATATTGAAACTATTATGAGAGGGAATCAATCCTTCTTGACCATTCTCAGATAAGTATGAGACCCCTATGTTCAAATGTTCATTTATGACCTGTACATTACATGTTCATGATGTGTTTTACAAAAAAAATATAATTCCCAGGCCTTGTTAGGTCTTGTAATTTTTGTATGGAAGGCATTTTCCCTGTGTCATTTATCATTTCCAAGATTTTCATTAAGTTATGAACAATGGTATGGGTCCTAGCCCTTAAAACGTAACTTCAGTATCACTGTCACTTACACAGAAATGAGTAAAAAAATACTGCAGTTTGTCCCTTACATGTTTGAGAATGCAAATGGAGTGTTGCAGTCAAAATAAAGCAATATTATTCCATCATCCAAGGGTCTAGATGTTAGGACCCTATATTACTAGTATAGTCCCTTATTGTTGTTAGTGTAACCCCCTTACTGTTATTGTTGTACCCCTGTAACCCCCATATTTTTATTATTGTGCCCTTAAATTATTATTGTTAGGTCGGCTAGGATTACATTGTGGCCCCATGGACTCCTATATATAGAAAGGAGGTTTTTTCATTTCGTATCATCCAAGAATTGTTAATTTATGTAATGTATTAGAGGTTTCCCCCTCGGAGTGGTTGATTTATAAGGCATTTTTCTCTCTTTTCTTCTATTTTTGGAGTTAGATTCACAACATTTCGTATCAAAGCTTTGTATTCTAGGGTTTTGCTACTCCAAACAGGTCGTCATGGAATTTTCGCTATACTTTTTTGTCTATGAAGGTTCGGAAGCTAAAAGTTTTAGGGTGAGAAGACAAAATCTGGAGGAAGATCGTCGCAAAATTTCAGAGCTTGGTTTGCAATATTTTCGAAGATATGTTCTGTGGAAGTTAGGGCATTTTTAGGTTCCCAAATTTCATCTCAAAGAGGTGATCATGGGAAAATCTTCATAACTCTCTCTCCAAGCATCATATTGGAATTCTGTTAAAATTGGTCACAAGTAAACGGAGTATAGTTTCTTGTCTATCAATTTCAGATCAAAAGGAGGAAACAATGACACATGGTAAGCCGTACAAGTTCGATCTACTGAACCAGTCCATAATTAGGTCATTCTGGAAGATTGGACATAACTTTGTCTTGAAGAATCCAAATTAGGTCAGACCTATGTCATTTGAAATAGGATTCAGAGGGCTACCCCAGGGCATAATTTTAGATATTTAAGATCCAAAATCATAGAGATAATTCAGTTTCAATATTGATCTCCTCAAAACCAAGAAAAAGGTGTGTATTGTTTTTTCCAAATTGCATAAGTCTTTTGTAAAAAAATAGTTTGAAGTGATTCCAAGGGCCTATTGAGCATATATTTCAGTATTGGGTTTTGAAATGCCTCCTAAAAAAAATTAAACACCCACTAAGCCCTCATAATAATCTACTACGACTTATGAAGATGAATAATTGCAACATGATCTATCAAAATTACAAGAGCAAGTGCACCAAATTTCGCTCTCGCAAAGAGAAAAAAAATGAAATGTAAGTTTTGAAGAAAGGCATGGAAGTAGAGATGGATGGTTTGAAGAATAATATGGATGTTTTGAAGAAAGGCGTGGAAGATAAGATGGATGGGTTGGAAGCTAAGATGGTGGAAATTGAAGAAAAAATGAAAGACAACATGGAAAACATAAAGAATGATCTAAAAGAAGACATGGAAGGTTTGAAAAAGTTGATACAAGAAATGATTCCTAATGGTCAAAAGATAGTATATGAAACTCATGATCATAACAAAATAAATGTTAATCATGATTTCATAAACTCTAATGTTGGATTGAAGAACCACAATATTCCAAAGATGGATATGAGGAAGTTTGATGGCAAGGATCCCGTAACATGGATACTACAAATGGAGCAATATTTTGATCTCAATAATGTGCAAAACACAAAAAGGTATGCATTTCAATTTTACATTTAGAACAAAATACATTTGTATGGTATCGATGGATTTGCTCCCGTAAAAGAATTATCACTTGGTCAATTTTTATGGAGGAAATGATAGCACATTATGAGGATAAAAAGAGCAACACCTTCTTTAGCGAATTGATAAATCTCAAACAAAAGGGTTCAGTGCCGGAGCACATTGAGGACTTCCAAAAATTGAATATAAGGGTAACTGATATTCCAGAGGAACACAGGATTGATGTCTTCGTAGGGACTTTAAAGGATAACATCCAACATGAAGTTTGCGTTTGGGAACCTGATTCATTGGAGAAGGTATTCAGGTTGGCAAGAAAAATTGAATGTAAAATTATGGCAACAAGGAAGCCTACCACTCACATCAATAAAGATGGAAGTGTTGCTACTCCTAGTCTTCCACAACCTACCAGGTTGACACCACAAAAATTGAAAGAAAAAAGAGCAAAAGGGCTTTGTTATAGTTGTTATAGAAAATACACTAAAGTTCATAATTGCACTGAGAAGAAATTATTTTACATAGATTGTTAAAAGGAGGAATAAAATGAAGAAGAAACTTCAAAAGTAGAGGATATACACCAGGAAGAAACCATAGAAGAAGAAGAAATGAGTATGACCGTATCATGTAATGCATTGGCAGGAATTACCACCTCTCAAACTCTCAATATGGAACGACATATCTAGAAGAAAAATGTAATAGTGTTGATTGATTCAGGTAGTACCCATAATTTTATTCATTGTAAGGTAGCCAAGGAATTGAATTGTTTCCTATACCCAGCACCATAGTTTCAAGTGATGGTTTCAAATGGAGGAACTATAAATTTCTCTGGAAAATGCCATAATATTAAGCTAGCCATGGGGGAATATGTATTGAATAGTTTAATGCTTTCCATCCCAATGGGAGGTGCTGATGTTGTACTAGGAGTACAATGGTTACAATGTTTGGGGACAATAGCTTTTAATTTTGAAGAAATTTTCTTGAAATTTTTTTCGGAAGGAAAGGAAATCGAAATATGGGGTATCGCAGGGAAGCAAGGAAAGATAACAAGCTTCAATTTCGTGACAAATATTCTAAATAAAGAACAATGGGGCGTAATTGCACAATTAATCTCACTAGAAGTTCCAACATCAAAATCATCTATTTCTCCAGATCTCCAAAAAGTATTGGACAATCATTCCAAGGTGTTTGATAGTCCCAAAGGACTCCCACCTATTCATGATCATGATCATGCTATTCATTTGATTCTAGAAATTATTCCTCCAAACATAAGGCCTTATAGATATCCTTATGTTGAAAAGAGCGAAATTGAAAGTATGATCACAGAAATGTTAGAGGCTAGTAAAATTCAAACTATTCAAAGTTGTTTCTCTGCTCCAGTAGTATTGGTGAACAAGAAAGATGGATCATGGTGCATGTGTCTGGATTATAGGGAGCTCAGTAATGTCACTATTAAAGATAAATTTCCCATTCTTATGATTGGTGAATTATTGGATGAATTACATGGAGCAATTTATTTTACCAAGTTGGATCTTCGTTTAGGATATCATCAAATTAGAATGAAGACTGAATATATTTTGAAAACATAATTTTGAACTCATGAGGGTCATTATGAATTTTTGGTCATGCATTTTGGCCTTACCATTACACCTTCTACATTTCAAGGGTTGATGAATTCCATTTTCAAACCCTTCCTTAGAAAATTTGTGCTAGTATATTTTTATGATATACTAATCTAAAGCAGGTACTGGAAGGATCATGTTCAACATGTTGACAGGGTGCTCAAACTATTGAAGAAGAAACAATTGTATGCAAAAACATCCAAATGTTTCTTTGGAGTACAAGAGGTGGAATATATGGGTCATATTGTATCTCATGAGGGTGTTAATATTGACCCTAACAAAATTAAAGCCATTAAGTAATGGAAAGTCCCCACAACCATAAAGCAGTTGCGCGGATTTCTTGGGTTAACAGGGTCTTATGACAAGTTTGTTAAGAATTATGGGAGAATAGCAACACCTCTCACAACATTATTGAAGAAATATGCATTTTCATGGACTCCTGAAGCAACTAAGGCCTTTGAAAATCTTAGAGAGGCAATGTGCCTAGCACCAGTCTTAGCTACACCAGACTTCAAAATAACCTTTATTATGGAATGTGATGCCTCAGGAGATGGAGTTGGTGCTTTTTTAATGCAAGAAGGAAGACCCATTGCTTTTGAAAGTATTTCAATCAAAGGAATGTATTTACAAAAGGCTATTTATGAGAAGGAAATGTTGGCAATACTACATGCACTAAATAAATGGAGACCTTACCAAATGGGAAGTCACTTCAAGGTAAAAACTGATCATTATAGTCTTAAACACTTTTTGGAAAAAAGAATATCTTCAGAAGAGCAGCAAAATTGGGTCAAAAATATTTTGGGTTATGACTTTGAAATTTTCTACAAAAAAGGGAAACTAAATGTTGTTGTAGATGCACTCTGAAGAAAATATGAGGAGGTGGAAGCATTTCTTTGTGCCATTTAAATTATCCAACCATATTGCATAACTGAAGAAGGGGATGAATGGAAGAAGGAAGAAGAAGTGTGGACTTCGATTCAAAAGTTCCTGTAATATCCTAGTTCATCTGCTACATTTAGTTGGAAAAATAATTCCTTATGGTACAAAGATCGCTTATATATTTGCAAGAATTATCGACTAAAACAAAATATTATTTTGGAATTTCACATTTTTGCTTTAGGAGGACACTCGGGATTTTTAAAAACTTACCACAGGGTGAAGAAAGAATTTTTTTGGGATGGCATTAAATCTGATAATCAAAATTTTGTGGCGGAATGTTTGGTTTTCCAGCAAAATAAAGTTAAGACAGTTAAGACCCTCGGCCTTCTACAACCTTTATCCATTCCAAGTCAATGTTGGGAGGAGATTTCAATGGAATTTATCACAAGTTTACCTAAGTCTGAAGGAAGGAGTGTCATAATGGTGGTAATTGATAGACTTACCAAGGATGCCTAATTTTGTGCATTATCTCATCCATTTAAAGTGAGTATAGTTTCTACTTCATTTATGGAAACAAATCAAAAGCTACATGGAAACCCGAAGATTATTGTAAGTGGCAGAGATCCCATTTTTACGTGAAATTTTTGGATGGAATTATTTTCTTGTTTGGGTACTCAACTAGCTCATAGGTCATCTTATCATCCTCAATCCAATGGTCAAACAGAGATAGTGAATAAATGTTTGGAAGGATATCTTCATTGTTTTGTATCTGATAAGAAAGCACAATAGGTCAAGTGGTTACCTCTTGCTAAATGGTGATATTACACTTCCTTCCATACTGCAGCAAAAATTACCCCATTTATGGCAGTTTATGGATATAATCCACCATCCATCACATCTTCTTTAGGGTAAAATGCTAGGATTCAAGCAGTGGAGGATCACATCGAGCATTAACAAGAAGTTCTCAAACTCTTAAAGGATAACCTAAATTTGGCACAAAATCGAATGAAACAACAGACAGATCAACATCGCAGTGAGAGAAGTTTTTATGTGGGAGACTGGGTATTTTTATAGGTACAACCATACAAACAAATGTCCCTCAAGCAAGCTAATAAGGATAATAAATTATCGCCAAAGTACTATGGTCCTTGCAAGTTTTTACAAAAGATTGGTACTATAGAATACAAATTGGAGCTTCTTGCTTCTTCGTGAGTGCATCTAGTTTTCCATGTTTCATGCTTAAAAAGGTTATAAGGGAAAAACTTCCAGTTCAAACAATATTTCCAGAACTTTATGAGGAAGTAAAAGCCATATTGGAACCTGAAGAAATCACAGAAACAAGAACTCAACAACTACGAAATCGATCAATTTTAGAGCATCTCATCAAATGGAAGAACTTACCCACTGAAGATTCTACCTGGGAGAATGAGAATTTTATACAAAAGCACCTAGAGTTACTCAAGCGTTGAGGACAACACCTTTTTGAAGGAGAGGAGCATGTTAGGTCCCTTTATTACTAGTATAATCCCTTATTGTTGTTAGTGTAACGCCCTTATCATTGTTGTTGTACCCCTGTAACCCCCATATTGTTGTTATTGTGCCCTTAAATTATTATTGTTAGGTCGGCTAGGATTACATTGTGGCCCCATGGACTTCTATATATAGAAAGGAGGTTTTTTCATTTGTATCATCCAGTAATTTTTCATTTATGTAATGTATTGGAGGTTACCCCCTCGAAGTGGCTGATTTCTAAGGCATTGATCTCTTTTTTATTCTATTTTTGGAGTTGGTTTCACAACACTAGATCAGTGAAAAAAAGGCTTAACTCAGTGTTTTAACACATGGAAAGGTGGTTTAGCCCTTGGGAATCCCGTAGCACCTAAGGGAAGTCAGCATGGGAGAATGAGAATTTTATACAAAAGCACCTAGAGTTACTCAAGCATTGAGGACAACACCTTTTTGAAGGAGAGGAGCATGTTAGGTCCCTTTATTACTAGTATAATCCCTTATTGTTGTTAGTGTAACGCCATTATCGTTGTTGTTGTACCCCTGTAACCCCCATATTATTATTATTTTTCCCTTAAATTATTATTGTTTGGTCGGCTAGGATTACATTTTGGCCCCATGGACTTCTATATATAGAAATGAGGTTTTTTCATTTGTATCATCCAATAATTTTTCATTTATGTAATGTATTGGAGGTTACCCCCTCGAAGTGGCTGATTTCTAAGGCATTGATCTCTTTTTTCTTCTATTTTTGGAGCTGGTTTCACAACACTAGATCAGTGAAAAAAAGGCTTAACTCAGTGTTTTACCACATGGAAAGGTGGTTTAGCCCTTGGGAATCCTGTAGCACCTAAGGCAAGTCATTAAGGTTAGGTTTTGCTGATTCCACTTCCTTATGGTGATCTAGGAGTTTGAGTCATATCATAGTAACTCTTCATCACATACTTACCCTGGTGGACTAGTAAGCTTGGGTAAGTGTGGGAGGACAGTCATTTTAAAAAGTATTATTAAAGCTTCCAAGTTCAAAACTTGGACTGGATGGGCAGAATGTGTTTTTCATGAATGGATGTAGGTTGCATATGTTGTTATGTATGCATGGTGGTGGTCATTATTACAATTTCATTTTCATGTGGGATTTGATGGTGTTATTGTTGGAATGTGGTCATCATGAGTGCATATCGGTTATGAATTTGTTATGCATGTTAGTATATATATGTTTTTATGGATGCATTGTCATGGTTATGGTTTTCATGCATGAGGTCATGGTATGTGGTTGGTATTGTCATGTATGGTAACTAGATAATGGTTGAGATGATGTTGATATATTGTTAAGATTATGATTATACATGTATCGTGCTAATCTGGTTGATCTTGTAGATGAGATATCCTCCCTCTAGCTATACTGATGTATGTATATTATGTTTAAATTTTGGTTTCGCTGACGTGATATACTTGTAGGAAAAATATTTAAGATGAAAGGAAAAATGGTGGACAAAAATTCATGAGATTCTACCTGTAGATTAGATGAGAAACATGGTAATGAATACTCCCTTGAAATAACAGAAAAATTGGGAATTTTAAAGGAATATATAACAAGCTTCAAAGAAGATAATTTCAAAATAATTCAGTCACAAGAGAGACCCTCTAGGGTGCATGAGAAACAAGATGAGGTCAATGCAATTTTCCTTTAAATTTTGTCATAATAGAAGAGATAGGTATTACTTAATATGAATCGTGAATAGGAGGACATGAATAATGGAGCATATTGTAGTAGTTATCATGGTGGGAACAGGTTGGATAGAGAGTATATTGTCATAGATGGTAGGTTATTAGATACACATGATAGATGAGGTAGAGGACATGGGCTTTATTCTACTTCTAGTTGAGACAGGTATCATGGTCATCATCGCTATCGTCCATATAAGAGGAATGATAGGGTATAATTACCGGATGAGTTCAATAAATAAAAGCCAGCTACATTTTATGAAGAAATAAAGAAGTTAGAATATGCAGAAGCGCAGTTTATAGGGATGAATAATTTCTTCATATTACATGAGGACATAATCGATTTTGATGAGCCTATATCGGTGAAGGAAGTGATCATAAAGCTAGAAAATTGTTATGATTAATCAAAACACACACACACACACACACACACACACATATATATATATATATATATATATATAAGACTAAGAAATATTGGAAAGGTAATGAGAATAATAAAAGAAAATTGGATAAGAAGGGAACAATACATTAGGACACATGTAACAAAGAGAATGCAACATCTTATAAGAAGTTCCATTCATCTAATGGAGGACATGGATTTCAGTTTGAGGAGCAGAAAAGGGGTTATGGAAAGAAGCCCTTGCAGTGTTATACTCGTGGAGGAGATCATCATAGGAGACATTTCCCACAACATTAGGGTGGCATACCATATATCTACAATTCTCAGGAGCCACAGATAGTGGGGGGTGTTGGACAAAGTATTCCTCAGATCCATGCAACATTGAATAACAAGTAGGCAGATCAACATGCATCTATTATTGAGATGGAAAGTAAGCTTTTTGATAAATTTGTTTCTATTTTTATTGAACCTGGATCAAATTATAGTTATGTTAATCTTGAGCTACTGGATAACTATGGTTTTAATAAAGAAGTATTGGAAAAATTTTGGTTAGTGGAATTGGCTAATTGTGAAAAGAAAATAGATAATCACTCTATAATATCTTGTGCATTTGAGTTGAGTGGTCTATCTACATCAACACATTTTAATGTACTTCCATTGGGATCATATAGTATTCTTCTGGGTATGGATTGTTTGTACCTCCATAGGATAAATGTAGATTGCTATGATAATGCTATTAAGTGCTTCGATGACAATAACAAACAAATAATCTTGTAGGGTAAGAATAAGGAAACATTATTTAGAACTGTTACATCTATGGAGGAAAAGCGTAGTCGCGGGAAAGGGTGTGTATTGTTTGCAGTACATATTTCTAGTGATAAAGGTAAGGAAGTTAAGGATGCATATGTCTTAAAGAAATGTCCGGCTCTACAATATTTTCAGGATGTATTTCGCACAAATATTTTAGAGTTTCCACCTCACAGGGAAGTGTAATTTTCAACTAATTTGGTATCAGGGGAAACACCAACATCAAAGGCACCATACGGGATGAGCACTCCAGAGTTGGTGGAATTGAATTTTTAGTTGAAGGAAGTTATTGAAAATGGATACAACAGGTCATGTTTATCACCTTGCGGTGCACCAATGTCATTTTTGAAGAAGAAGGATGGTACTCTTAGTCTGTGCATTGATCACAACTAGTTGAACAAGGTAACCATCAATAATAGGTATCCATTTCCAACGATTGATGGCTTGTTTCACAAGTTGAAGCGAGTATCAGTGTCCTTGAATATTGACTTGATATTGACATATAATCAAGTATGCATCTCCGGATGCGGATGTCTAAAGGACTCGACGGGACACATGTCCCTGGCCATCTCCCAAGGCGCTTCACATGGGGTGGCCACATGGCCCCCCATGGCGCCATTAATATGGTTATCAATTCGCATTCACTTCGGGCATTAACTCCTCCACGTCGTCACCTTATCCTCCTTGGTCCAAACAGTCGACACCATATGGATGCCTGCTCGCGCTCTCCGGATCACTCTGGCCATGTCAGTCGAGCCTTGCAGCACTTGCGCAGTATTTGCCCGGGCGGATGTGCTACGCCCTGCGAACGCATAAACACTGGACGTCGATGCTCGCTGCTCAGCTGCCTAGAAACTATCCCTGGCTTTCATTATTCGCATAGCAATTTCTGTCTTTCCAATTCCAATTCTCAGGTTTCTCTAAGTGTTCTCGGTGGTTTTGCCCCTATTCCTGTCGTGCCCTCCAGTTCATTTCCTATTCACTCTGAGAAGATAACCATGCCTAGGCTTAGGCAGTGAATGAATTATCGTCACGGTGCCTCTCGGGGCAGGTCTGCGAGTGAACGACCTCCCATCAGCTCTGGCGAAGATCTCTCCACTGAGCCTTCTGGAAGGTGACCTGCTCCGGACCACAATGCCCCTCCTGGCTTCATTCATGGCATCCATCCCTCTGCTCCTCCTCTGGCCATGCCCCCGAGCCCTGCTTTCTCTGTCCGTCATCACTCCAGCAGCCACATTCTGAGGCAAACCTCGCAACGCGCCGAGCCTTGCTTCGACAGTGCCTTCAATCGCCCTACCATCACTGCCTATATAACTATAACCCTGCGTGAAGAAGCCACCATTCATTCTCCTCCAGTGACTGAACCTGCGCCTTCTCCTCTTGACCCCATCCCCAACCCAACTTCCATTCCCACTGCTGGTCCAAGCGAGCCCCTTGTTATTGCTTATCCCTCCCTAGACCATATTCACATGCAGGTGGAAGCAGACCTTTCAGGCAGAGACGGAGCTCAACGCGCTGATGAAGATCCTGAGGAACTAAACGGCTATCGAATTGAAGAGGAGCAGCCTGATCCAACCTAAATGCATTGACTTTGCTATGTCTAGGATCAGTATGATTTCTGTTCTTGAATTTTTTACAAGAAATTCTGCTTTTTTTGTTGTCTATAGCAGCAACAGCTGCATGCTAGTTTTGTCTTTCTGTAGTTCTTTCATGCTGAATGTAATAGACTCTTCATCGGTTTCCCATCTAAAGGGAAGTGTAACTACTTTTAAAGGAACTGGTTTCCCACTCTGGGCAGTTCGTCAACTGGATAGAACTTGGACTTCAAGCCCAGTTTCAGTCTCCCTCAGCTAAACCGTGGCAGTTTTGTAACTTTATGTTTATATAATAGAATTAGCTCAATTTAGCAAAAAAAAAATCAAGTATGCATTAAAGAAGAGGATATTTACAATACTTCTTTCTAGACCAGGTATGGACATTATGAGTTTGTTGTGGTTCCCTTCAGTTTGAATAATCGTTCATCTACTTTTATGTGCTTTATGAATAGTGTTTTGTGTCCTTACCTGGATACGTTTGTGATTGTATTCAAATTTGATGATATATTGATATATTCTAAGAATGAGGAAGAATATGTCGAACACTTAGAAAAAGTATTGATATTTATAATAAAGCATCAATTGTATGCCAAGATTAGAAACTGGAGTTTATTTCATATAAAGGTACATTACTTGGGACATGTTGTTTCCAAGGAAGGCATAGCAGTGGATTCAGAAAAGGTAAGAGCTATCATGGAATGTGCAACTCCTAGGAATGTCTATCAGGTTATATCTTTTATGGGATTAGCAGGTTATTATAGGAGGTTCATCAGGATATTATCATGGATTTCCTATCCTATTACATAATTGCAGAGGAAAGGAAAGAAATTTGAGTGGACAAAGGAATGTCCTACAAGTTTTGAGCAATTGAAATAGTTGTTGAAAAATGCTCTAGTTCTAAATATCACAGATCCAGATAAATAGTTTGTGGTGTGTACATATGCTTCCAAGAGAGGAATTTGTGGGGTTCTAATGTAGGAAGGATAAGTAGTATTTTATGAATCAAGGAAACTAAATGAGCAAAAGGAGAACTATGTGACACATGATCTTGACTTGGTAGTGATCATCCATGCTTTGAAGATGTGGAGGCATTATCTTCTTGGAAAGAGACATATTTACAGGATCAGATCTTGTAGGAATGACAATAGGATGATATGTATAGGGAATTTAGGAACATGTTACAATAGTGAATAGGTGGACACGATGTGGATTATCATCTACAAATAGATGGTTTGGTGAGATTTAGGGACAAGATCTATGTGGCGGACTACAATGAGCTCAAGAAGCTTATCTTGAGGGAATGTCATGCTAAGCCATATTCAGGTCGCTAGAGATATTAGGATACATTGACAGTTGTAAATAAGTTATATCATTTACCTAATATGAAGAAAGAGATTGTATAGTTTGTGGAAATATGCTTGAATTGTCAATCGATAAAATAAGAGTGTAAGCATCCAGGTGGATTACTATATCTAATTTTGATTCTAGAGTGGAAATGGGAGGTCATTTCCATGGATTTTACTACAGGTTTTCCATGGACAACTAGACAACATGATTATATTATGGTTTTGATTGACAGGTTGACTAAGGTAACTCATATCATTCTGGTGAAGTCAACAAAACTCAACTAGTGAGGTATCAAAGGTATTCATCAAAGATATATTTACGTTTCATAGTGTACCAAAGAAGATTCTGTTAGACAGGGATGCTAATTTCACTTCTAGGTTAAGGAAAGAGTTGTTTGTAGGTTTGGGTACATAGTTTTCCTTTAGCACAAATTTTGATGCGCAGATAGATGGATAGACAGAGAGGGTCAACAAGATTTTGGAGGACAAGTTAAGAATTTATGTTATGCATCACCAGTGAAAGTTGTAAGAGTATCTTCCACTTGTGGGGTTTGCATATAACAATGGGTATCACAACTGTTTGAATATGAGTCTATTTGAGGCACTCTACGGGTGCAATGGCAATGCTCCTATCAAGTTGAGTGATCCAGTGAACAGGGTATTGATTGAACCATATATGTTGGTAGAGATGGAATAGGAAATTTTGGTAATCCAGAAGAATTTAAAGGTAGCACAAGACAAAAAAAAGAGCTATGTGGATATGCACTGGGTGTTTAAGGAGTTTCAGGTTGGGGAACATGTGTACTTTCACATCAAGCCCAAGAAGATATCTATGAGGATTGGATCATGCGCCAAGTTGGCACCTCGGTATTATGGACCTTTCAAGATTATTTAAAGGATTGGACCAGTAGCCTATCAACTTGCAGTGACTTTGATAGTGAAATTCCATGATGTTTTCCATGTGTCGTTTCTTAAGAAGTATGTGACAAATCTTGATCATGTGATTGATTGGTCTATATTGTAGGTGGAACCCGAAGAAGAATTCCACTCGAAACCTTAGCACATTTTTTATATGAAAGATGCTCATGCTCCAAAATTGAGAAATTAAGCAAGTTCAAGAGCATTGGAAGCACTTTTGTCTCGATGAAGCTACATTGGAGATGTCTCATCAGATGTGGGATATGTATCATTCTCTATTTTTTGGTTGAGATAATTTTCTTTGGTATATTTTTTTGGTGTGGTGTTTAGGTTATGTATATATATGCATATGTATGTAAAAAAAAACATCAAGCTATGTTATAAAGCTTCAATAAGAGGTATGGTGTTCATGATGTGTTGGTTTTTTCTTTTCAGTAGATGGATATGATGTAAATGTTTCATCGGGATGTATTATAAATGTCAATGGGAAACATCTGTTTGTTGGTTATATGTGCCATTGAACACTGAGGATGGTGTTCCCCCAAGGGGGAGGGTTCTATAAAAATGCTAGTTAAAAATCCATGTAATAAAGTTAATAACGAAAAAATTAAGAGCAAGTTCATGGGCACGTATTCAAAGTTACATGTTGGGCAAAGAAATAGTGATGGGGATCACTTGTGATTAATAAATTTCTAGCAAAATTGTAAAAGGTGATGGTAAAGGAGAAGTGGCATTAATTGGAATTTATTTGTGGAAATAAAGGAAATTAGGATAAAAGGAAGGTGAAATGTCACATGTCGCATGTGAGGAGGAAATTGAAGGAAAATAATAGAAAATGAAGAAAATAAAGGCCTTAATGATAAAAATCCTTCTAAGGATCATTTCATAGCTTTTCGTCAATTTTAACTTGGAGCTCTCTCCCCTATTCTCTCTCTCATACTCTTGCACACTTGGAGTTTTCTTGGAGCACTCTTGGAGGAGTGTTGATTACTTGGTATTTAGAGAAAAAATACAAAGGGAAACTAGGAAAACGAAAGAGGGCAATGAGATCAAAAACTACAACAGGGTTTTCTTGCCAGTACCAAGTTGCATGTATGATTTCCTTGCTAAATTTGACATGCATGGCATATGCATGTGTTTATTTCATTATTATATGTTATTGGCAAGAAATATTTTCTAGATTGATAGTGTTTTTTCCTAGCCTTGACATTTCCTGAATAGCCATGGTGTTGTTGGTTTTCCTTTTTGTTTCATGATTGGTACTGATGTTCCTTATGGTTTTGGGTTGATTTATTAGTTCCTAGAGCCTTTGTTGGACAAATTCTCTAGAATCCCTATAACAACTTGGGTTGAGTTACTAGTCTTGGAAGCCTTTTTTGGAAAAACACTCTAGAGCCCTTGGTGGGTTGAGTTACTAGTATTGGGAAGCCTTTGTTGGAAAAATGCCCTACAACCCAATAACAACTGTGGGTGGAGTTACTAGTCTTGGAATCTAGGTTGGAACAAATGCTCTCGAGCTCTAGACAACCTTGATAGAGGCCAATGATGTGATGGTTAGTGATGTTCGACCGTGGGGTGGAGTAAATGGTTGGGGGTTGAGGTGGTTAGGCCTCGATAAGCCCTAGCTTTGTTTTGGTTGGTTCATTTCATGAGATTTGAAATTCATTCTTGGGATATGGTGCCAAGGTGATTGGCTGAAAGAGAGATTTGGTTCAACCCAATATATGGTTGGGTGGTAAATGGAAGTCCCAAACTTGTTTGGATTTGCATATGTTAATAACATCTATTTTCCTCTTGTATTTTATGAGTACATTTTCTTTCTATTTTGTGCATTTAATGGTTGTTCTATCATCGATATTTATGTCATTATATTTTGGTTAAAAGATTGTTTTATGACAAACTTGAGTTATGGTTATCATCATGTTTTGGTTAATAAATGAAATTTTAATGGGTGCATGACATAATAGATGATATTGCAACTATTATGAGAGGGAATCAATCCTTCTTGATGATCCTCAGATAAGTATGAGACCCCTAATGTTCATGATGTTTGACAGAATGTGTGTCATGTCTAGGCCTTTATAGGTAATTTTATTGTTTAAGTTTTGTATGGAAGGTCGTATACCTGTTTCATTAATAATTTTTTGAGAGTTTCATTAAATTTTGGGTATAGGCCTTGATCCTAGCTCTGAAAAGGTGGATTATACCTCATGATCGATGTCACAGAAATGAGTAAGAAATATCGCAGTCACTTTACTTCAGTATTTTTCATGCGACTGGAAAGTTGTAGTTGAAATCAAGTAGTGTTATGCTAGTGTCCAAGGGTCAAGATCAGTGAAAAAATAGGCTTAAATTAGGGTTTGGGAACCTATAGGGGTAGTTTAGCCCTTGTGGGTCTTGCAACACCTAAGGGAATTCACTAAGGTTCTATTTTGTTGATTCTACTTCCTTAAGTTGATGTAGGAGGTAGAGTCATGTCATAACAACTCTTTATCACATACTTACCCTAGTGCATCAATAAACTTGGGTAAGTGTGGGAGGAGGGTTTTGTTACATAGTGATATTAGAGATTTCAGGTTCAACACTTGGACTGGATAGGCATAATGTGTTTTTAATGCATGCATGTAGATTTTATATGTGCTTATTATGTATGTATGGTGGCAGTCATTGTTACAATTGCATTTTATTGTGGAAGTTGATGGTGTTGTTGTTGGAATATGATTGTTATGAGTGCATCTCAGTTATGAATTTTTTATTAATTTCAATGTTTATATGTTGTTATGCATGCATTTTTATGGTTATGTTTTTTGTGCATGAGGTCATGGTATGTAGTTGGTATTGTCAAACATTATAACTAGATAATGCTTGAGATGATGGTGATATATTGTTATGATTATGATTATACATGTATCATGCTAATATGGTTGATATTGAAGACGATATATCCTCCCCTGAAGTATACTGAGGTATGTTGATTATGTTTAAAATTTGGTTTAGCTGACATGATATACTTGCAAGAAGAATATTAAAGATGAAATGAAAAATGGTGGAATACAATTCATGAGATTCTCCCTATAGATCAAATGAGTAGGATTTTGATTAATACTCCCATCACATAGAAGATGCGTTGATAAGTTTTAAGGTAGAGATAAAAAGTGTCAAAGAATACAATGACACAATAATTCAGTCACAAGAGAGACTTTCTAGGGCATAAAATAAACAAGCAGAGGCCAATGTGGTTATCCTTTATATTTTCTCAGGTTTCCAGAAACATGGACCTCTTAGGATCAGTCATGGAAAGGAGGACAGTACTAATGGAGCACATAATCGCATGTATCATTGTGGTAACATGTCAGATAGAGAGGATACTTTTATAGATGGAAGGTGATTTGATACACCTGATAGATGAGGTAGTGGACATGGGCTTCACTCTAGTTTTGGTTCAAACATGTATCATACTCATCATCACTATCATCCTTATAGGAGGAATTATATGGAATGTTATCATATGAGTTGAAGAAATAAAATTCACCTATATTTAATGGAGAAATGAAGAAGTCACAAGATGAAGAAGTGTGGTTACTAGGCATAAATATGTTCTTCAGATTACATCATTAATTAGAGCGCATGGAGGCTGGAATAACTATGTTAAGTCTTAAAGGTAAAACAAGCATTTGGTGGGAATATGTAAATAATGTCAAAGGAATTTAGGAAGAGTAGTTTCCTTGGAGTGAGTTCAAGATATGTTTCATGAAGAAGTATCTATCTAAGAGATGCTACGCTAACAGGTAAACGAAGTTTTATGAGTTGAATATGGGATCTATGACCAATTAGGAGAATACTACCATATTCTTGGAGTTTCTTTAGATATGTGCCTTATATTAAGTAGGAAAAATTGAAGATTAAAATATTCATTAGTAGGTTTATAGTATTTTTCAAGGACAAAATTGATTGTGATGAGCCTAGATCACTAGAGGAAGCCATCAGAAAGCTAAAGCATTGTTATGAGAAATCAAACCGCAAATATGTTACTAAGAAACATTTGAAAGGTAATGAGAAAAATAAAAGAAAATGCGATAAGAAGAGAACAACAAATTAGGACTTATGTAACAAAGAGAATGCATCATCACTTAAGAAGTTCAATGTATCTAACAGAGGATAAGGATTATGGTCTGAGAAGCAGTACAAGGGTGATGGAAGGAATCCCTTACAATGTTGAACATTTGGAGGAGAGAATCATACGAGATATTTTCCACAACATCAGGGTGGAAGAACACACATATACAGTGCTTAAGAGGAATAGATAGTGGGGGATGTCAGACATATTATTATTTTGATCTATGCAACATTTGATAATAGGAAAGAATATCATGAGACATCTATTATAGAGATGGACGGTAAGATCTTTTATTATTTTGTTTCTATTTTGGTTGAACTTGGATCTAATTATAGTTATGTTAATCCTGACCCAGTGGATAAGTGTGGTTTCAATAAATATGTACATGCAGAATCTTGGTTATTGTATTTGGATTTAAGTAAAAATAAAAGAGTTCAACACTTGATAAGGTCTTGTGCATTTGAGAAGAATGGTATGTCTAAATCAACATATTTGAATGTAGTTCCATTGGGATCATATTGTATGCTTCTGCGTATGGATTGGTTGTACTTCCACATGATCCAGATATATTTCTATGACAAAGCTTCTGATTTATTTCATGGTAATGGGGAACAAATAATATTGTAGGTTAAGAAGAAGGCAACATCAGTTAGAATGTTTACGACTATGCTTGAAAATTGCAGTCACAGGAAAGGGTGTCAGTTGTTTGTAGTACATTTTTGTAGTGACAAAGGTAAGGAAGTTGAGGATGTTTATGTCTTGAATAAGTATCTAGTTATACCATATTTTCAGGATGTATTTCCCACAGATATTTTAGATTTTCCGCCTCACAAGGAAGTGGAATTATCTATTCATTTGGTACTAGGGGAAACACTATCATCAAAGGCACCATATAGAATGATAACTGAATAGTTAGTTTAATTGAAGTTGCAGTTGAAGGAAATTCTTGAGAAGGGTTACAATGAGCCAAGTGTATCACCATGGGGTGCACCAGTGTTTCTTTTGATGAATAATGATGTTACTCCTATAATGTGCATTGGATATAGGGAGTTGAGAAAGGTAACCATCAAAAACATGTATCTGTTATAGAGGATTGATGACTTATTTAACTAGTTGAAGGGAGAACATTATTCTCAAATATTGAATTGAGATCGAGATATCATTAGGTATGCATAAAGGACAGGATAGTTATAAGACTGCTCTCAAGAATAAGTATGGAAATTATGACTTTCTTGTAGTTCCTTTCAGTTTGGATAATTCTCTAGTTACTTTTACATGCTTGATGAATAGTGTATTGCATCCTTATCTGGATAAGTTTGTGATTGTATTCATTGATGATATATTGATATATTCTAGGAGTGAGGAATAACATGTTGAGCAATTAGAAAAAATATTGAAATTTCTAAGAGAGCATCAGTTGTATGCCAAGCTTAAGAAGTGTAGTTTATTTCAGACAGAGGTACATTACTTGGGACATGTTCTTTCCAATGAAGGCATAGGAGTGTATCATGGAATGGGAAACTCCTAGGAATCTAGATTAGGTGAGATCATTTATGGTGGGTGGACTTACCAATAATTTTGTGCACGGGTTTGCACATGGTTTTGGGCATGATGGTTTTCTTCCCATGGTATTTTGTAGATCCGATCAAGGAAACTATGGTTATGTTCTAATATCGAGTTAATGGATTGGAGTTTATGAATGCTTCAACATGTATATATATGTTTTCTAACATTGAAATGAATATAATGAAAAATTAAGCTGGTAGTCCTAGTTTTGGGATCCAGGGGAAAATACCTATATATATCCATATATGTTTTATGTTTAATGCTCTCACTATTGTTTTATTTATTTTTTTTAGTAGTTCGTTTGGAGAAAAATTTTGTACAGTGTTAAAACCTACATTTTGTATGAGAGTTGTTTCGGATTCAAGGGGAAACCTCTGCTGTTGAGGGTTTTTTTTATGGGGATTGTGGTAGGCCTTGTGCAGTGGGAGATATATGGGATCGATTTTTGTAGTTAAAGAAGATGAAGAGTAGTGGAAAGATAGATATTGATATATTTAATCACCAGAGTTTTTAGTTGTGGAAGTTGAAGATGGAGAATCTATTGGTGGATAAAGATCAATGGATTACGGTAGATCTGGGTACTAAACCAACAATAATGTAATATGAAGACTAGGTGAAGTTGGATCAAAAGGAAAAGAGCACAATACGGATGTGTATCTATGATTCAGTATTGTTTAATGTATCTGGGGAAGCTATGACGAAGGCTTTGTGGGAAAATTTAGGGACTTTGTACCAATCTAAGTATCTAGTGAATAAATTGTTCCTACGGAAAAAGTTGTATAACCTAAGGATGAAAGATGGAGACTCAGTGACAGAGCATCATAACACCTTCAATACTATGGTAATTCACTTTTTTATATGTTGATATTAAAATCTCAGATGAAGATAAATGCATCATTTTTTTGTGTTCTCTACCAGATTCATGGGATAATACAATTTGTCTCCATTTATTTTCTTAATGAATGAGTATTTTAACCATAAAACATAGATGAATTTGTGAGTTTTAAGCATAAAAATAAGCGTAAATAACATTGTACAACAGTGTATAATAGAGAAATAACATCAAACATAAGTTTTACATAGCGGGCATGATGAAGCAGTTCACCCCTCCTAGGCTACATCTGCTAGTCCAACTCCCAATTTCATGTCCCTCTTTGTCATTATGCTCAAAATTTCAAATACATGTGTTTAAAAGCCTCTAATGGTTTTTTTCTCTGCACCAGTGGCTCCAGAATTCTCAAATTAGTCTAGGTAGACTCTTGTTTCACCCAAATTGGTCGAACATTGACCTCCCAAATCTTTTTCCCAATCTCATCTAGAAAACCTCCACTAATTGTGGAGAACTGCAGTTAGTTTGGAAAAAATCCAAAAAATTATCTGGTGCTAAATTCTCCACCAGTATAAACCGTCGCATTAAACACAAGTGGTTAGGAGTGGGTGTGGCCACATGCTGACCCCCGCAACCCCCGTGATGATGGTTTAGCATATAAACTTGACATTGAAGTTCGGAGTGGAACCATTAAACATCGTTCCGAAACCTTTTCCAGAAATATTACAAGAGATTTTACCTTACCATGCATGTGACAAGGTTTTCTTCTGTCGAAGGTTACAGTATAAGACAACCATCACGTTAAAGTTTTATTTCACGGTGTGAAATGGGACAATGACCCGAAAGACATCGGAATAGTGGTTTTAATAGCCACCAGTTAAAGGTTTGATGTTGCGGTTTAAGTTTCATGTGACCACATACAATGGGCCCCCCAACAGGTTAGGATTGCTAGCCCCACCCCCCCCCCCCCAAACTATGAAACCACTATACTTTAAATTTAAGCACCAGACTTATAAGGTAAGAACCAAAGTGTAGCAGAGACAGTGGAGGTATTTTCTAGCATGTCGGAGGTCACGAGGTCGAACCCCTCGGATGTCACATAATTTTACACGAACCTCCTGGGGACACGTGGCAGCCTCCACACTTACCACGTGTCACCCATCCAACGGTGCTCAATAAAACACGTACATCTCCAAATATTTGACACTGGATGTGCCACATGGTGAAATCTGATTGGATTTAAGAAAAGGGAATATTCCCAGTATATGCCACCTACTCACTGTACCTACATGCTGATTGGGCATCCCAGTCACTCCTGTCAAATTTTTTTTAGCTATTTAGGAAAACGATCAGAACACAATATCTTCCTCATACGACATCAGTTTTTTGAACTATTCACGGTGCTAGAATCGCAATGATGAGACCTATCCGATCACTCAGGTTCGGTACAGTTTTGAGAACTTTAAATTTTGAGGAAAACACATGATCTCCTGATCACACCTCCCCATTAGGAAGCTTTTGGACCCCAAAAGAATTTAATTACCTATTCATAAGATGAGGGTACAACTCCCTCACCTTTTCAACTTCTATCCACCTTGCCTTACTTGGTTTTCTGCCCTTGAGCCCAACTCAAAGATAATCGACACTTCCCCTCTTAGAAGTGTGTGTCCTCCTATCAAGTATGGTATCCTCCTTAAGCTCATCCAGAAATTATGGCAAGAAATATTCTATATATGGAAACTGAATATCACTCCCTTAATCATCAATCAAAGGAGGCTCATACAAACGTAAATTTTCCACATTGACAACAGAATACATTTTCATATATGAAGTCAAGTCAAGTTCAAATGCATTATTACCAACTTGTTTGATGATCTTGAATGGACCATAGGAAATGGGCTTGAGCTTTTTACATTCTCTTTGCATCCTTTCTTTTCTTATGTGCAACCATACCGCATCTCCTTCTTGAAACTTGTGATCAACTATATGTTTTTCATGCCTCTCCTTGTGTTTTCTTTAACTCTTCTCAAGTTTTTCTTGAACTTGTTGATGAATAATCTAAATTTTCTCAATGAAATTTTGAGCCTTGTTAATATCACTATCCTCACCAATTTCAACATCCTTTTCTGAGATGAAGTCTAAGGGCGATTTCGGAAAATACCCAAAGCAGGCTTCAAAAGGTGAAGTATTTGTAGAAAAGTAATTGGCCTGGTTGTAAGCGTGCTGAAAGTAATGTAGTTGTTCATTCCACAAGTTGTGATTTTTGCTGAAATATCCTCTTAATATATGCACAACAGTTCTGTTCACCACCTCGATTTTTCCATCAGTTTTTAGATGAAAATCAATACTCTTTTTCAACTTTGTGTCCATCATCTTCCAAAGACTGGACCAAAAATTCCCAGCGAAACTGGAATCCCTATCACTAACAATAGAATTTGGCAATCCATAATGAACCTATACATGCTGAAAATAAATTTCACTAGTTTGTTCAGAAGTGATGGTTTTCTTATAATTTGAATTCACAAGCCTCTTCACCTATCAAACATTTACCATTGCAATATTTGTCGTCTTGTGATGTGCTTTAACAAAGAACTCCTTGCCATCTTTGAATAAATGGTTTTTTTTCTCATGGTGATGGAAGATCACTCTTTTTTCATAAAAGTAAAGACTTCCCAACACAATACCCGTAATATGATGTGGAACCACATCTAATTCAATTGTGTCAACAAAATGTGTAGTTATTGCAACACACAATATGCACTTATTTGGGTATCTTTTCAGGATGTAATTTCCAACGATTTTTCTCTGCATGGCCTTCTCCTGGACAATTTTTACAAAAAAAATTTCCTCCCTATTTCTTGACAGATGCATTCTTTTTTCACTTACCTTTTGAGGTCTTCTCTTTGTTTTTCCCCTTAAAAGGTTTCTTCCCACTCTCATCAGTAATGTTTTCCCCTCTAGCTTCTATATGTGTGGCCTGAACACAAAATTCATCTATACTTTTAGGGTTAAACATGACAATAGTATGTCTTAGGTATCTATGTAAGCCTCCTATGTACTTAAGCAAAGTATCTTGGCTCTACAAATCTACGCCTAATAAGAGAGCTCTTCTCCTAAATTCTTGGGTGTATTCTTGCACATTGTGTCCTTTCAATTGTCTAAAATTTATGGTTTTCTGCATGTGAGCTAATGGATAAAACTATTTTTTTATTGCAATGATGAAACTAGTCCATTATAGAATAGTATTACCATGTTTTTTTATCACCTCCTTTGTGGTGGCTTCCCACCAAACAAGTGTTGCACCTTCCATTCTAAATGAAGATAGTTGGAATTTGATATCATCATCATGAATGTTTTGAATTCTCAAATAGACCTCCAATTTCCTAATCCAATTATCAAGATTTTATGCATTGATTTCACCATTAAACATTGGAAATTCAAAATTAACATCAAGTTTTAGAAAAGGAATTTTACCAGTGTTCTTTGAATTGTATGGTTGATGTACTGAAGATGAAGTAGAGGATGATGATGATGAGGGTGAGGATGGTGACTTTCCACTGCCTCCATTTCCTCCATTGCCCTTCTTTGATTTATCTTCATCGTTGTGACCTCCTAATGATCGTTGACCTTCCCTATGAAGTTTGGATCCTTCTCCTTCTAGTCTCTCATTCCTTTCTTGATAAAGGACTCTTACCATCTCAGTAATTTCAAGGAATTATTTCCTAAACACCCTTTCTTCTGCTTTGGGATCCACCTCTTCATGGATTTCTTCTTCTCTTGGAGGCATGCTTAATGCTACTTTTGCTTGTGTTGGAGGTGAACTAGGTGGTGGAGAATGTGGCACTTTTTCCCTCCTTTTTTGTGGCTCACATTGAGAACCTCTTTCTTCCACCAATTTTCCTTCTCCTCTCTTAAGCTTGAGCCTAGTAAGCATGAAAACCCTTGCAAACAGTTAAACAAATCTTTGCACACAAAAATAGTAGAGAATAAACTATAGATATGATACCAACCTGATCTGAAAGGAGTATATTAGTTTGTTGTGCTAAGTGTCCTTTTAGTATTAAAAACATGTACAATTTGTCTCCATATGTTTTCTTAAGGAATGAGTTTTTTAACCATGAAACATAGATGATTTTGTGAGTTTTAAGCATGAAAATAAGCCTAAATGACATTGTACAACAGTGTATAATAGAGATATAACATCACACATAAGTTTTACACAGTAGGCATGATGAAGCAGTTCACCCCTGCTGGGCTACATATGCTCGTCCAACTCCCAATAGCATGTCCCTCTTTTTCATTATGCTCAAAATTGCAAACAAATGTGTTTACAAGCCTCTAATGGTTGTTTTCTCTACACCTGTGGCTCAAAAATTCTCAAATTAGTCTAGGTAGACACTTGTTTGATCCAAATTGGTCGAAAATGGACCTCCCAAATATTTTTCCCAATGTCAGCTAGAAAACCTCCACTAATTGTGGAGAATTGTAGTTAACTATAGTTAATTTGGAAAAATCCTGAAAAATTAGCCGACGCTAAAGTATTTGCTAGTATAAACAGTTGCATTAAATGCAAGTGGTTAGGGGCGGGGGTGGCCACATGCCGACCCCCAGAATCCCTGTAGTCACAGTTTAGCATATAAACTGCACATTGAAGTTCAAAGTGGAACCATTAAATTTAGTTCCAAAACCTTTTTCGAAACCGTTGTAAGAGATGCTACCTTACCTTACATGTGACATTTTTTTCTTGACATTTTTTTCTTCCACCTGAGGTTACGATATAAGAAAAAAATCATATTAAAGTTTTATATCACGGTGTGAGATGTGACCACGACCCTGAAGCCACTGGAATAGGGGTTTGAACAACCACCGATTGAAGATTTGATGTTGCGGTTTAAGTTTCATGTCACCACATACAATGGGGCCGCTAGTGGGTTGGGACCGCTAGCAGTCTCCCGCCCCCCCAAACTATGAAACCAGTCCACTTTAAATTTAAGCGGTAGACTTATAAGGTAAGAACCAAAGTGTAGTGGAGATGGTGGAGGTCTTTGCTGGTGTGCCAGAGGTTGTGGGGTCGAACCCCTCGGACCTCACATAATTTTACACAAACCTCCTAGGGACACCTCACAACCTCCAGGCTTGCTATGTGTCACCCATCCAACGGTGCTCAATAAAACACATACATATCCAAATATTTGACCCTGGATGTGCCACATGGCAAAACATGATTAGGTTTAAGAAAATGGAATATTCCCATTATATGCCACTTACTGATTCTACCTACATGCTGACTAGACATCCCAGTCATTCCTATCACAAAAATTTTAACTATTTAGGGAATCGATCAAAACGTGATATCTTCCTCATATGACATCAGTTTTTCGAACCACTCATGACATGGGGATAAAAATGATGAGACCTATTAGGTAACTCAGGTTTGGTACAGTTTCAATCACTTTCAATTTTTAGCAAAACACACGATCTCCTTATTAGATAGTCTACTTGTTACAATAGGTAGCAATACAACTACCTTGAATTTCTATGAAATTGTCTCAACTTTGTTGTTGGAGAAAATGAGACAGAAAAATATGGAGGGCCATAATGGACATCCCTTGTTTCTATGAGTATAGTCCCATAATAGAAAAAAAATAGTTCTCAAGTGGGAGATCTAAATCTAGAGGAAGATTTAAATCTCTAGGAAAGCCTATGAAGGTGTGATGTAAATGTGGAAAGGAGGGGCACTTTAAAAAGGATTGTAGATGTAAGGCTCCTAAGAAATTAAAGGGATCTAATGATGCTCCTTCTACAAAGGTGAAAACCACCTCAGATGAAGGTGGGGGTGTATTTGGCTTCTTCTTCAAATACAAATGTAGATCATGAGGTATGGTTGATTGTTTGAAGTGAACCCTTTCACTTCACTCCCCATAGGTAGTGTTTCTATGAGTATGAGGACTATGATGGTGGTGATGTCCTTCTAGGGGATAATAGGAAGTCAATAATAGTCAGAGGTAGAAAATTCAAGCTCAAGTTGAAAGGTGGAAGGATTAGAAAATTTCCTGGTGTTCTGCATATTCCTACATTGGCTATAAATCTGAGTTCTTTAAGAAAGATGGATTATGTAGGTGTAAAAAGAGTATTCTAGGAAGATACCTGCAATATGGTTTGGGGAGCACTGGTATTGATGTGTGGAGTTCAGATTGGAACTTTGTACAAGCTTCTGGGTAGCATTGTTATTGATGGGTGCAAAAATTATGTGGTTCATGAAAGTGGAGCAGAAATCCTAGTGGTATCTGCAAAAAATACCTTGCTATGGCATCAAAGGATTGGACTTATTGGAGACAAGGGTCTTCAAATACAAGATTCTAATGGTATGGTACAAGCTATGTTTAATTTCTCTCTGGATTTTGATTTCTGTGAACATTATGTATATGGGACGAAAAATCGGGTGAGTTTCCGTTCTGGTGCTAAGAGGGTGAACAAGGTATTATATATTGTGCACAGTGATGTGTTTGGGCCTATAATTAGGGTAATTTTGAGGTATTAAATGGGCCTCCTAAGGAAATTATAAAATAATAATGGAACTAATAAAATAATATTAGATTACATCATCACATTTAAGAGGGAAGAAATAAAAAAGCTATTTTTTCAACTTGTATTTTCAACTTATCTCACTATTGGTTTACTAAAATTTCGAGAGGCAACACTCGTTGGATGAAGAATTTGATTACTCATCCCAGGAGTACCCATGTTGCATAGTTTTGATGGACCCTGCTGAATTAAAAATGAGAAATACATGAAAAACATGATTGCAATCACATTTTTTCATGTATTTCTCATTTTTCATGTAATAGGGTCCATCAAAAGTATGCAACATAGGTACTCCTTGGATGAGGAATTAAATTTTTCATCCAATGAGTAATATTGCTGGAAATTTGAGTAAAACCTTCGGGACATAATTTGAAACAACGAGTTGAAAAATTAGTTTTATTATTTTATTATTTTTTAACATTTTTACTTTCTTACTCCAAAAATGATGAATCATCCCCCATGGTTAACATCACCATGTTGAATCCTATTGGTTATTATAAATTTTATTTTGGCTGTACATTTTTCTTAGTAGTCCCATTTTCGACCTCAAAATTCTCCTAATGGTCAGTTCCATCACTAGGTAAGTCTGTGTACTATGTGTCATTTACAGATAACTTCTCAAGGAATACATGGATATATTTCGTGAGGAAGAAATTTGAATTCTTTGACATATTTAAATAACTTAAGGCTCTGGTGGAAACATAGACAAAGAGTAAGATAAAGGTGCTAAGGATAGACAATGGAGAAGAATTTTTCAAGAAGGGATTTGAAGAGTTTTGTAAGTGTGGTATAGCATGGCAGAAGGCTACTCTATTTACACCTCAAAAAGATAAATTTTCATAAAGAATGAACATGGCGTTGCTCGAAATGTCAAGAAGCATGATCAGTGGTGCTTGGTTAGGACAAGAATTCTAGGTAGAGGTGGTGGATACTACATACTACCTGGTTAATATATCACCTTCATCAACGTTGGAGGATAAGACTCCACATGAGGTATGGACTGGTAAGAAACCCTCTCATTCACATCTTATTGTATTTGGATATGATTCATATGTACGTGTTCCAAAGGAGAAAAGAAGCAAGTTGGATAGTAAATCAGAAATGTGCATCTTTATTAGTTATAAGGATGGTTTAATAGGTTATAAGCTTTGGAACCCAAAACAAAGAAGGTTGTGTACAACCGAGAGGTGGTGCTTAAAGAGGTGAAAGATGATTGTTATCACTAGAAAATTGGACAAGCAAAGACATCATGAAATTTTAAAAATAAGGTAATCAGAAATGTGCATCTTTATTATTTATAAGGATGGTTCAAAAGGTTATAAGCTTTGGAACCTAGAAACAAAGAATGTTGTGTACAACCAAGAGGTGGTGCTTAGAGAGGTGAAAGACGATTGTTATCACTAGAAAATTGTTATCAAGAGGAAGAATTATCAAATTGTGCATAAAAGACATTGGCAAAGTGCACTCCGCACACACTTTTGTTTGATAGTAGCACATGTCTCTACGGATTTTCCTCAATAAGTCTCATGGTCCTGATTATGGTGGAAGGTCACCATCTGGGACCACTTTGCACACTTCAGGAAGAACATTCTCTACTTGAGGCTGCCCAAGGAAACCCGCCTAGATATACATTGAGATCTCAAGTGAGAATACAATGGAGTCAACCACCACTCTTGGGTCACTATCCACAATGGTACCGAGAGAGGGAACAAGATTTGAATTTTTCCTGTAAAAGACCACCATGAGAAGAACAATTTAGAACACATTGTTATTTTGACCAAATTTCCCATGACCAAACTAGTAGTGTGTTGTCCAAGAAACAAGAGAGTGAAGGGATTCATTTTTTGGCCGTCCAACACGTCAATACCAAAGGAGAAGTGCATCACTTATTCGATATCTGATCACTCATTTGAGGAGAAGAGAGAGGCCTAAAGACATATTATGGGGAGAGCCCTTTGTGCTTTGAGTATTAGAGATCCATAACTCTAAGGACTCAATATGAGTGTTTTATCATTATACCTCTTTTTTACCACCAACAACTATCAATCTTCATTGGTATTATTAGCTCTTTTACTTGATATTAAGCTTGTGTTATATGTGTATTTGTTGTTTCTTGTTTCCTCATTTTTTTCTAATATGCTATGTTCCATAACTATTTTTTCTACATGTTATGATGCTTCACTAACCATATAACAACTCATTTTTTTGCTATGACATTGTTGGTAGGCTAGCAATCATTCCTACCTAACACCGGTGTATTTTGTACACTTGTGTACTAAACACACCAATAGAGGAAAGGCGACTCCACTTATTTTTCCTCTTAAGTTAAGTGGTTGTGGTTTTGCTGAACCTTTTTTTTGCTCATGATTGCTGCAGGACCAACTCTCCTCCTCCTTAGCTTCTCTCATTCACCCTCTATGAAGAGATTTAGTTTAGGAGAACTGAAATTTCTATGTATGAGAAAACTATGCGCATTCATCACAAAAATATGCATTGGTCCACGAACATTTAGCTCAGAAATAGATTTAGAGTAACGCACCTGTGTAGAGATGTTCCGCATGGAAACCAGTGAACCATTTTTTCACTAATTTCCTTCATTTTTTTAAAGTATAAAGTGATTGGCAGCCCAAAATAAATCTGCGAGCACTGTGTTATTGTGTCCCTTGGCTGTTAGGACATGTTTCTAGTTGAACCTTAGCTTAGTTATTGCATGGTTCTAATATTTAGTTTATTATCACAAATTCACATAGTTTAATTAGGAGACAAGGAAGTGGCTAAAACTCACCCATGCTATCTGAATGAAATTATCGGTGATAATACAAACCAAAAAGATAGGTAATTAGCAAGGAGTAAGGGGCCCATATCCATGCATGCTTATCTAGTTTCAATTTTTTCCAAATTTTTGCATTCAGTTTAGTTTAAATTTTGCATTCGGATCGAGGACTAGGATCATATTATCTAAGAAGGAAAGTAATATCTGCTACCTTTGCACTTCTTGGTAATCTTGGGCATGCATATGAATGCTCTCTTTTGATAGTTTTCCATCTCCCTATAGTGAAAAATTTAGTCTAAATAGGCAAAATTACAAGCATCCCATTATCTGCGCATCATTTACTTTTTGAAAGGAACAATAAAAACATAGTTTAATTAGGAGGGAGTGTAAAGGATCATCGCATATCTGTTGATCAGCGTTTGTCATTGATGTCAACCCAAGTAGTACCAGGGGCGAACATAATATTGCATGGCCATTTTGACCTACCATATTAATATATTCTAGATAAGGAATGCTTTTTATGGTTTCTACTTGTCGAGATTTGTTTGTTGATATATGGGGCGCCACATAATTCTTACGCCATGTAATTCTTCACAATTTGAGAGATATTAATGTTTGAAGTTTGTACCCCCAGTTAGTGGGCTAAAACCCCATGGGGTTGTGGAATGGGTCATTGAAAAGTCATAATTAGTATTTTTTAAGCTCCTAAAATCCCTACCATTTTCACTTGTTGAAGCCCCTCTCAACCTAAGCATTTATATAAATTGTGATCCTCATATCCTCCTTATGCAAGGGATTTCGCCCTCTGAAACAGGTCATTGTGGAATTTTCACTCTAAATTTTTTTCTATGAAGGTTCAGAAGCTGAAAAATTTATGAGGGAAATCTGAGTTCCTGAGGAAGCTCCTACAAAAATTTCAGATCAAGGTGTGCAACATTTTCAGAGATATGATCTTTGGAAGTCAGTATTTTTGTAGGATCCTAAAATTCATCTCAAAGAAGTGACCTTTGGAAAATTTTCATAACTCTCTCTCTCTAAGTATTAGATTGGAATTCTGTAAAAATTTCCAGATAGTGCATGGACTACAGTTTTCTCTCTATCAATTTTAGAGCTGAATGAAGAAATGGCGACATGTGGCATGTCGTATAATTTTTCTCTATTGAAATAGTCCATAATTAGGTCATTGTGAGATATTGGGCATAAATCTCTCTTGAAGAATCCAAATTCAACCAGACCTGTCGCATTGGAAAGAAGACTCGAGGACTAGTAAAAGACCGAAAATCACATATTGGGGATTTGAAATACGAATATACAATAGATTCAATATCTAGCTCCTAGAAGACAAAAAAAAGCTAGATCACGTGTTTTCAAGGGCTGCAAAGGACCAAAATTTCTAGGGCAGCAAAGGAAAGCAAGGTGCAGGAGAGGGTAGCATGAAAAGAGCAACAACCAAGGTGCAGAACAACAGAAAAAATTTCATCACATGAAGTCTTGAAGTGGGTAGCATTACATACAGTCACTGTAAAGGTATCATTGTACTAAGTCATTGTAAATACATTATTGTAAAAATTGTACTATTGTATATCTACCAAGAGTTGAAGAGGCAGTGTCGGGAGGTCTAGGATCATTATTAGGTGATTTTTTCATAGTTGGGGTTATGGTCTAGTGTTTCTTCTTCTTCTACATAATTCTATATCATTGTAAAGTGGACAATTTTCCCTGGTATGGGAGTCCATTATTATTTTATTCTTCTATAGGGTGGTAGGGTGGTGCTAGGTGGTGCTAGGGTGAGTTGTAGCTCACTGGGTGTTGGCGAATCTATTCATTTGACTACTGAAGAATCTTGAGCGTTGGATCGTCCATCCAGTGGGATATAGAGAAGAATTATTTTCCATATTGTAGGAAGTTGGAGCTTTATTTTCTATTAGAGTTGAATATTAAGGAATTATCAGAAAATAATTAGGTGGTTTTTGTCTCGGAATGGGTTTCTACCTTAAAAAATGTGTGCAGTTGTGTTCCTTTTGTTTACTGCTATTATTTTACAAACAATGATAATAAATGAATATTAACTAATTCTATAATTGAAAGGAATATTGATTCACCCCCCCTCTCAGTGTTTCCAACAATTGGAATCAGTGATTGGTTCCTTCAATAGCAGTTTCACAGCTGGAAGGAGGTCATGGAGCATACCAAGAATGGTGTACCTTTTTTTGATGAAAATAATTATGCACTCTGGAAAGAAAGAATGGAGGTCTATCTCTTTGCACAAGGTTACGAAGTATGGGACACTTTTCAAAATGGATTTACATCAACCACGGATGAAAAAGGTAAGAATAATTTGGTAAATGATGCAAAAGAAAAAAATATTATTATTAGTGGACTTATTGAATCTGCTTATCATAGGGAGTTAGGTTGTAAAACTGCAAAAAATGTATGGGACAAGCTTGAGAATATATATGCAGGTGACTCAAATTTCAAAGAAGCAAAGCTTCAAATCTATAGAGAAAAATTTGAGCAACTCATAATGAAAGAAGATTGCAGCGTTGTTGCATACTTCCAATACGTTGATTAAATAACCAATGATCTGGAAGGATTGGGAGAGCTAGTTGATGAGAAGACTATTATATGAAATATTCTTAGAACGTTATTGGGGAGATTCAACCCAAAGGTATCAGCCTTAGAATACAGTGCAAATCTAGGCAAACTCAGAAAAGAGGAATTACATGGAGTTCTCATAGCATATGAAATGAGACTTGATGAATAAGAGGGTACTTCGCATCTAGAAACTGCATTCGTTGCATCTAAGAAAACCAATAAGGATAAACAAACTTCAATTGAAAAGACATGCACTTGTAAGTGTGAAGAAAATGGAGATGATGGAGAGGGTATTTCAGAGGAAGAATATGTTTACTTTATGAGAAAAGTAAAAATCAGTAAGGGAAAATTCAGAGGTAAAATTCCATTGATATGTTTCGACTGTGGCGAGGTTGTGCATTTCGTAGAAAAATGTCCAAACAGAAGTGATGGAAACTCAAAAGTAAAGAAAGGCTTTAAGAAATTCAATAAGCAAGAAAAAAGGAAAGGATCCAAAAGGAACATTCTCTCTAAAGAAGATAGATCATCATCCGATGAAGACAATAATAGCAAAGAAGAAGCTAATGAGAGAGTATTGTTTATGGCCAAGCACAATAAACAAGAAGTATCAAACAATGAAGAAAAAGGGTTGACCATAAAAGAATTTTCTAAGGAGGCAATCAGACTTATAAAAGAGCTCAAGGCTGAGAACATCCTTTCCAATACCCTTGAAGAACAAGTTCAAGGTCTCAAAATTGAAGTTGAAGAACACAAATTTATTGAAGAGTCACATCAAATGAAGTTGGAAGAAAGAAACCAAGAAAGGGAAGCATTAGAAGCCGAAGTAGTCTCGTTGCGTAAGAAAGTGAAGAAGGGAAAAATTGTCCAAAACTATTGCAACAGCTCAAGGGCATTGGAAGAAATCATCAACAATCAACGATCTCACTACGAAATAGCTAGCCTTGGTTACAAAGAAGAAGAAGCAGGACCATATACAATAAAATACAATGAACCTATGATATCTGACATGCATGTAGACTTCATTGGACAATATTCGCAAGAACGTCCTTGGAAGATGATTCCTCGACGAAGATTTCCATCCAAGTACCAACATATTTTTTTGGCTATTGTTATTCATGTGGAAAATTTAGTCATAAAGCTGTAGAATGTCGCACTTACAGTAGGAAACAATACAATTCTAGGATATCCTTCAAATATGAACCTCCTAGGGCTCAATGAAACTTCAATAGATTTGAAAATTTAATAAATAATATGGAATGTTACAAATTTCAGGACTTTGGACACATAGCCAAAGACTGCAAACTTGAAAATCCTGCAAAAGAATCTTCGAAGCCATAGAATGAATGAAAATGGAAGGAGAAGAAGACTAATAATTGTGCTCTTGCTCTCGAGGCTCAAAACAAAAAATATGTGTGGTATGTTGACAACGGTTTCTCAATGCATATGATTGGAGATAGAAGGAAATTTGTATCTCTGAAAGAGAAGAAGGATGGAACCGTATCCTTTGGAAATGATGGATCTGCAAATGTTATAGGATTAGGTATCGTCACTCTTGGAAGAAAAGATGTTATATCAAAGAATTTTCTATTGGTTGAAAACATGAATCAAAATCTGCTCATTATTGGACAAATGTGTGATCAAGGACACACAATTCCATTCAACTCCACAAAATGTGAAATCAGGAAAGGCAGATATGGTAAAATTGTGGCTACAGCAGGTCGAGCTCCAAACGACATATATGTTTTAGATTAAGCAACTAAAGCATGTCTACTAACTAAAGAATATGAGAGTTTGTTATGGCACAAGCGAATGGGTCACATAAAATTTCACAGTCTTGTTAGGATAAGCAAAAAGGAAGCAGTGCGATGAATGCCGAAAATCTCAAAACCTTCCAACACACTATGTGAGGTTTTCAACACGGTAAGTAGACAAAAGTCCAATTTAAAACAGAATAACACTTTGCATCAGATCCATTGGATTTGATACATATTGATCTATGTGTTCCTGTGAGAACAAAAGGCTTAGATGGAGAATTATATTTCATGTTAATGATATGTGACTATACCAGGATGACACCCGTCAGTTTCTTAGAGAAAAAATCTGAAGCATTTGAGTGCTTTAATATCTACATGGAGTTGGTCAAAAATGAAACTGATTTGAAGATAAGGTGTCTAAGATTAGATAATGGCAGATAATTCACTTCCAAATTATTTCAGCAATACTGTGATGAAAATGGAATAAAAAGGAAATTTTCAATAGCACGAACACCTCAGAAAAATGGAGTTGTTGAAAGAAAGAATAGAACCGTACAGGAAATGGGTAGAACAATGTTGAAGGAATCAAAATTGGATGGAAAAAATTTGGGTTCAAGCAATTGATACGACAATTTTCATTATCAACCAAAGTCTTCTCAGAAATAATTGCAACAAGACCACATATGGATTATGGGAAGGAAAACTAGCTAATGTAAAATATTTCAAAATCTTCGGAAGAAAATGTTATATCAAAAGGGAAGATCAAAATTTGGGTAAGTTTGAATCACGTGTTGATGAAGGTATCTTTGTTGGTTACTCATGCAAAATAAAGGCCTATAAATGTTATAATCTAAGACAAAAAGAGATAGTGGAGATCATAAATGTTACATTTGATGAAGATGGTGTTCTAACGAATAATGATGAGGATCTATAATCTTTGAATCTTGAGACAGAGGTTGAAAAAGACACAAATAAAATTCTAGAACAAGAAGCAACTATCAACCAGGAAGAAGTAAATAATGATCATCAAGATATACCAGAACAACAACAAGAATCTACTCCAAAGAGAACAAGAGAAGGGGTTCAAAAGAACCATCCATCAAATCACATCATTGGTGACATAAATGAAGGTCGACAGCTTCGTTCATCACAAGAAGCTCACATTGCTTTTCTATCAACCTTTGAGCCTAGTAGTTTTGAGGAAGCCAACTAGAATGAACATTGGGTAGCAGCTAAGAATGAAGGATTTGATCAAATCGAGAAGAATAACACCTAGGAATTAGTTCCATGACCAAAATATAAAAATGTCATTGGGACTAAATGGTTTTTTAGGAAGAAATTGAATGAAGATAGACAGGTTACCAGAGATAAAGCAAGATTGGTTTGCAAAGGCTATGCACAAGTGGAAGGAATTGATTTTGAAGAAACATTTGCACTATTTTCCAGAATGGAAGCCATTCGAATGTTTTATCGCCTATGCATGTTCAAGAAAAATCAAAGTCTACAAAATGGATGTTAAGTCAACATTTCTAAGTGGAGAATTAGAAGAAGAAGTTTACATAGAACAACCTGAAGGTCTTCTACTATCAGAAAAAGAAGACTATGTTTGTAGGTTAAAGAAGGCTCTATATGGTCTCAAGCAGTCTCCCAGAGCATGGTATGCTCGTCGTGATGGATATCTACATCAATAAGGGTTCAAGAAAGGTATTGTTGGTAGAAATATTTATGTACAAATAGATAAAGATAATTTAACAATCATTGAGTTATATGTGGATGATATAATATTTGGTAGCAATGATGATCAACTAAGTAACAAATTTTCTACAAATATGCAAAGTGAGTTTGAGATGTCTTTACTTGGTGAGCTCACATACTTCTTAGGGCTTCAAATATCTTAGCAAGAGAAATGAATATTTATATGTCAAGCCAAGTAAATCAAGGAAATGCTCAATAAATTCAAAATGGAATATTGCAAGCCCGTCCTTAATTCGATGGTAACAGGTTGCAAATTAAGCATATATGACTCATCTAAGGATGTGGATCAAAGGTTGTAGAGATATATGATTGGTAGTCTTCTATATGTAATAGCTTCTCGGCCAGATGTTATGCAAGAAGTTGGACGAGTACCAAGATTCCAAGCAACACCAAAAGAATCACATATTATTGTTGTCAAAATAATTCTTCGATATATAAAGTGCACAAAATAATATGGCTTGTGCTATCCCAAGGGTAACAATCTCATTATTCAAGCCTTTATAGATGTGGATTGGGCAGGAAGTGTTGATGATTGTAAAATTACTAGTGGAGCAACATTATATCTAGGTGGTTGTCTCATATCATGGTTGAGAAAAAAGAAAACCTTAATCTTGTTATCTATAACAGAAGAAGAATACATTACAGCGGAAACATGTTGTACTCAAGTCCTTTGGATGAAACAAACTTTGCAAGATCTTCAAGTACAATTCAGTGAGCCTATTCCCATATTCTATGATAACACTAGTACCATCAACATCTCCAAGAATCCTATCATGCATTCAAAAGAAAAACACATTCTGATTAAATATCCTTTTGTTATAGAACAACTCACTGAAAAGAATATCAAACTTGAGTATGTTGGTACAAAAGAATAAATCATTGATATCTAGACAAAACCTTTACCTCGTGAAGCATTCGAATATCTTCTTAAGAAGCTTCGGATTCTCCCAAGTTCTCATTAGATTTTCCTTATTCACAATATAAAGGAGGAGTGGAAGTGTGTATAGGTCCACAAGATGGTTGTGTGTCAGGTGGAGTTACCCCTTTCCATTGATGTCAAAGGGGGAGAGAATGTTTTAGGAATAGGTGTCATGATCGCAAGGGGAGTACTTGTGTTGCCATTAATTCCAAAGGGCTCCTTGATCAACAGTTGTCATTGATGTCAACCCAAGCAGCACCGGGGGCTACCCCAATATTGCATGGGAATTTTGACCTAAAAAATTAATATATTTTGGGTCAATAATTCTTTTTATGATTTCTGATTTTCGATATGTTTCTGTTTATATATTGCGCTCCATGTAATTCTTAACGGTTTGAGAGATATTCATGCTTGAAGTTTTTACCCCTAGTTAGTGGGCTAAAACCCCATGGGGTTGTGGCATGGGTCATTGAAAAGTCATAATTAATATTTTTTAAGCTCCTAAAATCCATACCACGTTCACTTGTTGAATCCCCTCTCAACCTAAGCATTTATATAAATTGTGATCCTCATATCCTCCTTATGCAAGGGATTTCTCCATCTGAAATAGGTCATTGTGGAATTTTTTCTCTAACTATTTTTATATAAAATTTCAGAAGCTAAATTTATTATGAGGAAAATCTGAAATCATGAGGAAGCTCCTATAAAAATTTCAGATCAAGGTGCGTAATAGTTTCGGAGATATGATCTATGGAAGTCAGTGTTTTGGCAGGCTCCTAAAATTCATCTCAAAGAAGTGACCTTGGGAAAACCATTATAAATCTCGCTCTGTGTATCAGATTGGAATTTAGTAAAAATTGGTAGATATTGCACGTACTATAGTTTTATCTCTATCAATTTTAGATCCTAATGAAGAAACAGTGACACGTGGCATGCCGTACAAGTTCACTCTACTGAAACAATCCATAATTAGGGCATTGTGAGAGATTGGACATAAATCTCTCTTGAAGAATCCAATTTGGATCAGACCTCTGGCATTGGAAATAAGACTCAAAGGAATACTATAGGACCAAAAATCACATATTGGGGATCTAAAATAACAGAGATAAACCAAATTCAATATCGAGCTCCTAGAAGGAAAAAAAAGGCTAGATCATGTGTTGTCAAGGGCTACAAAGGACCAAACTTTCTAGGGAAGAAAAGAAAAGTAAGGTGCAGCAAAGAGTAGCATGAAAAGAGCAGAAACCAAGGTGTATAACAACAACAATAATTTCATCACATGAAGTCTTCAAGTGGGAAACACTACATACAGTCACTGTAAAGGTATCATTATACTAAGTCATTGTAAATACATTATTGTAAAAATTGTTCTAGTGTCTATCTGCCAAGAGTTGAAGAGGCAGTGTGAGGAGGCCTAGGATTATGTGGTTGTGTCATAGTTCGGGTTATGATCTAGTGTGTCTTATTCTTCTACGTCATTCTATATCATTGTAAAGTGCACCATTTTCCCTGGTACGAGAGTTCATTCTTCTTTAATTCTTCTTCAGGGTGGTAGGATGGTGCTATGGTTAGTTGTAGCTCAATGGGTGTTGGGGAATCCGTTCAGTTGACTACTGAAGAATCTCAGGCATGGGAGCATCCATGCAGTGGGAGATGGAGAAGAATTATTTTATAGATTCTAGGAAGTTGGAGCTTTATTTTCAATTGCAGTTGAATATTAAAGAATTATTAGAAAAACATTAGGTGGTTTTTGTTCGGAGTGGGTTTCCACCTTAAAAACTGTGTGCATTTGTGTTCCTTTTGTTTACTTCTATCATTGTACAAAAATTGATAATAATTAAATATTAACTAATTATCTAATTGAAAGGGATATTGATTCATCCCCCCTCTCAATATTTCCAACAATATACTCATCCTACAAACATTGTGATTGTACACTTTCTCACACACATTTCCACACCATAAGAAAAGTAAGACTCCTTAAAACTAGCCATTAATTGAACTCATTAAATCTCCCCACAGGGGCCACAAGATAATCGATAGTTGAGGTTAGTACCATTGGGGTTAGGCATCCAATAAGCCGGCATGGTTAGTTTAAATTCTTGAAACATAGAAGTTGACTTTTTAGGGAGCTTTAAACCCATCCATCTACCCACAGAAAATAATTTCCAAGTGACATAGAGACTCGATTCAAAGGGGATTAAGCTTAGGCCCAGTGCATGCAGTACTATTTGGGGCTACCTGATGCATCTAGTGCTCGGTACTAGTAGTTAAATACCAAGAAGATCAAGACTCAAACACTCACATGGGATGATGGTACTTAGTGGCCAAATCTATGGAATCCTTCCCTATAGGTAACGGTGTAGGTAGCACTAGATGCTCTTTCCATTACCTTGGTTGATTCTTCAGCTACTGGAAATAATCTCCAGTACTTTCGAGATGTTCACCCCAGTACCCACCAAAATATATCTTCGCAAGACCCAGTTACAATTAAGAGTGTGAAGATGATTAGGTCTTCTAGGATTTTTGAGTATCATACATAAAACAACAAAAACCATTTTTTGATTGACTGATCACATAGGATTAATCTAAAGGGAAGTTAACTTTTTATTTTCACTTTGTTTTATGTTTGCAATCACTTTTTTCTTTGGTATATAATCTCCCTCCTCTCAAAAATCTAAATGATATTTCTAAAATGAAACCTAGTCGACACCATAACAGACTCAACGAGACCTCGTCGATATAGAAATATTTTGGACCTTCCCCCATTAGAGGGAGGAGTGCCAAGTATTTCACCATTTAGGCATCAAATATGGCACAAAACCACCCTTTTCGGTTCATCCTTTATCGAGGCGTGTTTAGTTGGGAAACCCCAATGGTTGCCCAATGCCACACTGGTGGAAACCCCCTCAGTGTCACCACACACCACTCCTACCAGAACCCCTAGAGGGTAGAGGAGTGCTACCCATTCGGGAAGCCAACATAACACATAGACGGGTATGTCACAGACAAACCATATACACAACCAGAATCCTGTGTTTTCACAGTTTAAAATGGTGCTCAATGCCGAGTTACCTTTCCTAACATCTTTAAACTTACTGGATCTATCAAAGTTAACAAATGTCCCCATTGCACACAATCCCATATGACCCCCCATTCCCACAAATATCCTATTGGACATTCCAAAGTTTGAAGGGAAGCAAGCGGAAGACCCTAGAAACCATGTAATGACTTTCCACCTATGGTGTTCTTCGAATAGTGTTATCGATCATACTATTCAATTAAGACTATTTCAGTGCACCTTAACCAGACTAGCTACGAAATGGTATGTGGAGTAGCCTTATGCTTCACATGGAATATTTAGTGCCCTCGCTATTGCGTTCCTCACATATTTCCAGTTACCCATCCACAACGATTCAGTATTGGAGTTAGTGATGGATTTCAGACTAACACCTACCATCCATATCTCAAACCATCTCCATGAACGGTGGCGACATAAAAGTTTATGTAAATCCAAACTCGACGATCGAATTTTACTGGACCTATTCCTGAAAAATATCATAACAGATATTTCAAAGGATGTGGCAACTGAAGGACCTACTTTCGAACAGGATGTCATTAGCAAAGCCTAGCAACTTGAGCTAATATACACACATTTAGGATACATCTATAACATCCTACCAAAAGGCCTGCGCCTACAAAATTATAAAGAATTACTAGGTACGTCGAAAATTGCAGATGGATTGATAGGGTCAATGACCCAAAGTCACCTAGGCATCATTATTCCGTACCCTGGTTACACATATGATCCTAAATATACCATCCTTGAACCAGGCTATCATCTGAGTCATCATGGACCTCTGCAGAACATGACCAATAGGGCATTGTCGTACCATCATCAAGAAGGGGGTTCATACCATCCTGCATAGGGGACCCAATACGCATCTAGGAACATTGACGGAAGAACTCCCCCTCAGCAGCCATATACAAATCAGGGATAGGGACCTCAATATTCCCACTCCCCATCAATAAACCCACTGATGCAAAACAAAACACTGGTGAACTTTGTGCAACCTTCCGAGGCGCAACCATGCCAGGCATATGCCCAAGAGAATGATAGTCATCCTCCTAATGCGGCAAGGAAAAATCCAAAAAATAAATAAAAGGGAGATCCTAGACATGGGGGAAATAACCAACAGCACCCTCCACGATCTTAGGCTATGGGAAACCACAACCGAAATCAAAACCATAATCTAAATAAATCCCAAGGGCAGAACATGAGGGCTAATCTTTGGACCAACCACTCTAGTGAAATTTGAGGTAAGTATCACCATTACACTCATCACTTCCTGAACTCCTCGAGCTAAAGAAGCTTAAAGCTAACCGAGCATAAGGGGGACCTACAAAGAAAAAAACTGTAATGCAGGAGCCCTTGGCCCACCAAGGGGCCATTAGTATCCAACATCAACAACCACCCCTCGATGATTCTAGAAACAACAACCATGAAATCTATATGACTGGCGAGGAAATGTTCTTTCAGACGCAAAATTGAAGCTATGACACCCTGCCAGACACCATTGCGTGAGGGGATAGCATGAGGGCACCTACACCATCAATGACTATATAAAAAAATATTATTTATATTTTTCCAAAAATGGCTAAAGGTCCAAAAAGGCAGGTAGGACACCACTTCAAGGAGGCCCGTAATTATAGCATTGTGGATGAGTTAGAAAAATTTCTCGCAACCATGTCAGCTTTAGAAGTCGTGCAATCTTGCCCAAAGAAAAGGAAAGCCTTACTTATGGAATTAGGCACAATTGACCTTGTCAATTCATGCCTAATGGCTTTTAACTTAGATAAAGCCACCCAAGGGCTTGTTTCATTGGTCACCTTCCATATATCGGTGTCAATCCGAACATCACTATCCACCGATGTATCATTGAAGAGGGTGCATCCACATGTATCATGTCAAAAAGAGTTTGGCAGAAATTGGGATCCCCGAAATAAAGTCATCAGACATCACACTTACAGCATATGATGGATGCCCTTCTCCTCCTAACAATCTCTATCAAAATGTCTCGGTCTTCTTGTGTAATATTCCTAATTAGCTTTTAGCTAGTTAGAGTATTAAATTTTGTTTTTGTCAATAAGATAGATGAATAAGAGGGTAGAGGAACCCATAAATCTCTTTAGTAGGAATAGAACACTTCTAATGTGAACTTAGATCAGTGTATCTAGTTGAATAAATCACTCCTTAGTGTGAATGGGGGTCAATGCATGTGGATGGCATCAAGATTGACCAGATCAACAATGCAGTCATGGAGGTAGTGGAGATAGTGGAGGATAGCGTAGTCATAATGGGAGGAAGTCTCCATGAGAGTAGCATCATTATTAAGTGGGGCCAAGGGGGAGGAGGCTCAAAAATCATATAAGGAAGGGGATGGCATCCATAGAAATAATTTTGAATATTTTTTAGGTATGGTCCTTTATGAATTTTTAAACGCTTCAGCTATTTAGTGGAATTTGCTTTGTTGTTTAGCACAAGGGTGTTTCCGGGCAGAAATGCCACCCTTATCCTCTGGGGACTTTGAGTGCCCACTCAGGAGATGTTCCTTTGAGCTACATTCCATCATTTGGCATCATAAAAATCTTTATCCACCTTTAGTACCGTAGTATCTTTTAGGAATTGTGCAATCCAAGAGGGCAGTTTCAGTGGAGGGTTGATAACCCAAGTTTTTGAGCTTATTTTCAACTGAGGGGAGTAGGCCTTCATATAAAAACTTAGTGGGGAGGAGTAGTTGTTTTCTCATCAGATCAGCCACATCCCAATAGCAACCTAGGTGCAAAGCGTAATTTAGCCCTAGGGCTACATTTTTCATCTTGGGTATTTCCGGAAACCCTTTATGCCTTATCTTGGAATTGTGCTAGAAAGCCCAGATCTCTGATCCCGGCATTTTCTGAGCACCCTATCAGTAGATATTTTCATTCCTAGTTTCGAGAAGCAGTTATTTCCAACAAGATTTCATATTCAAGGCCTCCCAATAGTTTATGTAGCAACAGTTTCTTATGTCTTGATGTATAGGGTCATTTCACGCTTGTTTTGGCTAGCTTGAGTGTCTTTTATTCAAGGTCTTTTACTTCATTTTTTGTTATCATATATAATAAAATGGCTCAATTATATCCTCATGTTTTTCATGTATTGATGTTTACTTCATTTTCTAGTTTTATGTTCAATATTCCTATTTTTCCTATTTTGGAATATTACAGCTTGGCCAGAAAGACAGTTCTTATAGACATTGAGGTCTTGGATGCTCAACTAGACTACATTATACTCCTTGGAAGAAATTATATGTATGCCATGTCTTCCATAGCATCCTCCATATTTTATATCATGATTTCCCCCCACGAGCACCGCATCATCACCGTCGACCAATTAACATAACATGACAAGAAACCCATGACAAACGTCGATGTCATTCTACCCTATGTAGACACATCTGCAAAATCACTCACACAGTACCAAGAATATGGCCCTAGCCAATTCAAACCATATTCTCTCCTTATATCATTCCTAAGATATCCCCCTACCATATCATATTCATTCATTGATATCACAAGGGCTCCGGTGCGCATGATGTCATCATCAAGCAATGAAACCAGCCAGGAGATGGAGAATAGTAGTAATGAAACCAAGTCCACTAGCATGACGGCTTCTTTATCCTATGCCATCTCCAAAAATCCTTTTCTATACCCTTCACCTGGTTTTGTGACACAATAATTTTTGGCAATGGTAGTGTTACCAAACATATCTTTCGCAATACTAGTTTGGTACTTGGTCCCACCTGCCATGTCAGGATACACGGGCATTACTGCTACATGATTAATCTCTATCACTCTTGAGGAGTCCCCACCTGTCAAGGAAAGCCACTTAGCCATACCATTTAAAGAGACTCCTAACACAAGTCGGTTAAAGTGACCAAGAAAACCCCTAAAAAAGGGGAAAATATAGAAAACCCCATCATGCCAAGGGAATTACAACCTTGTGGATTGTGCGATATTGTAGGTCACCCTATCAATATCTTCCCAGAGTTGGACGAATTGAAACTTCTCCTAAGCTCCAAAAGGAATACCACGGCCACATGTTGCCATAAAAAGAAACCAGCCACAAATAAATAGGGCAAAGCATTGTGTACCAACCACATATGCGCTATTTGTAACAATTATGGGCATTACACTCATCATTTTCCAGAAATACTACGATATAGGGATTCCTTACATGCCCTAGAAATATAATATCAAGAGGATCCACCCATGTAGTCAAATGGGGAAGAACCTTGGTCATATTATACCTTCAGGAGGCACGATAGTCACCAAAAAGACTCATGTTTATTATTCGTCCTCCTGTCCACCATTGTGCACTCTGTGATGAACGCGATCATTTCCTCACTGAATGCGCAACCTTAGAGCTGTTCTAGAGATGGTATCTAGTTAATACAATGTACCATGATGACCTTTTAGCGATCTAGCATTCGTGTAGAATATGTGGTGACTATCACCCATTACACCATTGCCATTACATCCCTCGATTCTATTTAGCATTAACCAGTTTACGCATGGCCATAATTCACCTCTCCCTAGAAGATGACTCAGATACAGAATCCATCGAAGGCTCGACAACGAAAGAGGAGGTTACAAGAAGATCCATTCTCTTTCTGTCAATAGAAAAGTTTATGATTGGGGAGCCCATAGTCACCCCTAGCTGCCCTCTAGGGAGAACACCAACCTGTGCATTATGCAATGCATGCAACCACTTGGTCGCCAAATTCCAAAACTTAGAATCACTTCAAATATGGTATCTAATCACCTCACTATCTCTAAGGGAAGGTAATACCCAAGAAACACATTCTTGTCTAATATGTCAGGGCAACCATCATGCTCAACATTGTACTTACATACCTCGAGTGTGCCCACTAATTAACATCATACATTCATTAGAAATGCACCGCTGGGATATGGTCAGTCCTGAGTTTAGATAATATTATGTAAGTAATAATTCCCCCAAGAAGCCTACCCCATATCAATACCAAAACATTGGGCGATATAGAATGACGTACTGGGCTAATACGACCCATGTCTAGCATAGGGTGACATGCAGGCTATGTGACAAAATCGACAACCAAGTCAATCAGTGTAAGGAACTAAAACACCTCACGAACCATTTTCGCATGGTCTCCCCTATCCCTCAAAAGCATCTCTCTAACCAAGAGAAGATCACACACTGCTATTGAAGGATATGCTCAAATTTCCACCATACAATTAGTTGTGAGCACCTCCCAAGGCTGTGAGTGGCAAGAGTAGCATTAAGTCTACACTCTCCAAGAGATCGAGATTTCCCAAAACCCAAAAATCAAAGATGGCAGTAGTGAAATCTTTCCCCTACACCTAATCCTTTATGAGTGTCTACTTTAGGGACAAAGAGTAGTGTTGGTTCTAACACCATATACTTGATGAGCACTATGGTACCATGCACCATTTGCAAGGTCTACACACTGAGCCACAATTTCCTACTTCATTGTTTGTGCCTGGAGAAATTCTTTCATTTTTGTTGCAGTTTTCCGTTCGGCTTTGCTCAACTACTATTGCATGCGTGCCTCCCTACATTACATCTATTCGGAGATAATTGTTTGGATAGCGTGTTTCTTTCCGATTGGTAGTTTAGAAAAATCAATTCTAGCCTATGGGCAGGTCTGCACCTGCACGTGTAGCTTTGGTTGTTCCATCATAATTTTTGTGCCTGTGAAGGGGTAGATTTAGATACCTGACATTGTGATGATCAAAGATGTAGGCAGGTTCGCTTGAATCAGCCTCGCTCAATTCGCGCTCAGTTGTAAGGTGTCGACTTTCAACTGGAGTACTTGCAAAATAGATTGAAATGCATCGACCACAACCTTGTATTTTTCTTCTATAGTGGTCCATGAGTCTTTAGCCGCATATGTGATTGCATCTGCTATATTGTGCAGGTATTCTTTAGTCAAGGTGACCTCTTATGTGCCTCCAGATTTTGATCCCTTCTGCTTCTTTTGTGGGCCCTTGGAGGTTTTGGCACCCCGCTTAATGCCATGTGGTGATTCTACACTAGTACCATCATGGAGGCCTCCAAGGTCCACATATGCTTCACATTCATAATCATTCTCTATACCCTTCTCGACATCCTCCTCAATCTCCTTCTCGTCATCCGTATTTGCACCTATTTTGGCACATTTCTCTATGTGTGGCTCGACCTCTTTCCCTTTATCTCCTGGAGTTTTTTCCTCAAACTAGAACTTAGTTCAGGCTTTAAGGGTTGCCACAACATCTAATATTTCTCAAAATGATCTTGGTCCCTACAACAGAACCATTTTTTGCCATGAGGGGTACTGACTTAGCTTCAAAGTTGACGTTAAACAAAAAAAACCTCTTACTACTAGCCATTTTGGTAGTGACCTACTTGCGTGAGTCAGAGTCTCACCCGAAGCAGCATGGGGGGGTGTTGGAACTAGTTTTCCACACCCTGAGAGATAATTAAAAGATGTGGGTTCCTTTAGATCTAAAACAACCATGAATAGACCTCAGCAACAAAATCCCTAACTAGAAAACCAAAACCAAACAAATTTAGGTCAATTACATAGAATACCTTATGTTCATGGTAAAATAGAGTTCACAGTCCATGTAATAACCATAAAAACATATTAGTGGAGCCTAGAGGTACTATATACATTCAATAATCATTCATCTAAAGCCAGAAATAGTTTCTCAATCAATCTGAATACAGATAACACAGTAATCAGAAATAACATGCAGAAACGATCATAAAGAAAATAATAGATGCATTTCATACTCAAATATCATCCAAAATAGTTCTTCATTGATTAACAGTTCAGATATTCCTTACAAAACCTTCTGTTCACCCGTGCACACAGCCAGTGGGGTTTGCACACAGCCAGTAGGAACCTTTTAACCCAGAAAAACCTGCTAGAATATCAAAATATAGTCAGATCTCTCTCATCAATAACCTTACTATCCTCTATCGAATTGATATAGACTCCTATTTATACGTTTATCTTGCGCTCATCTAAGGTTTTCAAATCATGGTTTGCGACCCCTTAGTTCTACCCTTTGGCCGATTATAACTCATGAGGGGATTTGACCCACCCGAAAGCCCCTTGAATTTTGTTGCGCACGACTAACCTTACAAAAATATATCAAAAAATGTATAAAATTTCAATCATAGGGGACCCCGCTCCAATAGGCCCCCAAAATAATCTTGTGACTCGTCCTGAGTCACAAAGGTACTGGGTTCTTCATCTTTTTCTGCAGGTCTTCAATGGGAGCAACAAAGGGCACCAGGATTCCCTCACTCTGATCAGCTGCACTATGCACCGTATCCACCAGCTTTTGTGAAGCCAACCCTTTAGTGGCTAGATTGATATTTGGCATGGTATGATTCTAGGTCTTAATGGTGGCATCCAAGCCTTGAGACAACTTCATTGCCTCATCCGCTCATGGCTTCATATGTGTAGTGAAAATATGCTTGTTCCTATGGAGCTCCTCAACCTAATCTCATAGAAATTTCCTATTCTATAGGTGGGCCATTCGGTAGGTAGGAACGAAAGTTGGAAAGGCCTCCTACACGCCATCAAATGCCTACTCCATGGCACATAACTCCTGTGAGTTCTTTTTGACTAGTGCGTCTCTTTGCACAGTGGTCCACAATTCCATTGTTTTTTTGAGTAGCGTGGAGTGTTTTTCAACATTGTGAGAGAGGCTTTACGATGCTTCTTTCACCAAGTTTTCCCATTGTGCACACACCTCCAGGGGAGTCTCAGGTTGCAGCTTAGCCTGCAATGTTGCAATTTGTTGTTGAAGCTTTGTTTTCACTATCTCCACTTATGTCCTGGAATATTTTAACGCAGCAGACAAGGTTTCAATATTGACCTATGGGGTAGCGTATGCTGGGATGGCCACTTTAGGGAGATCACCACACAGTCGCTCAATTAAATTTTCCAAGTTTGCACACTGAGCCACAATTGCCTACTGTGTTGTTTTCGCATGGAGCGATTCTTTTGTTTTTGATGTAGTTTTCCATTCGGTTTCACTCAAATTCTACTATATGCATGCCTCCCTACACTTCTACTCTTCAAAGATAATTGTTTGGATACTATGTTGCTTCCCGCTTGGTAGTTTAGACAAATCAATTCTGACCTATGTGCAGGTCTGCACCTGTGCGTGCAACTCTGGCTATTCCATCATAACTGTTGCAAACGAGAAGGGGTATATTCTTCTATCTAACATTGCAATGATCATAGATGTAGGTAGGCTCTCTTGAATTAGCCTTTCTTGATTCACGCTCGCTTGTAAGGTGTCAGCCTTCAGCTAGAGTACCTGCAAATTAGATTGAAATGCGTCAACCAGAGCCTTGTATTGTTCTTCTGTAGTGGTCCATCTATCTTCAGCGGCATAGATGACTGCATTTTCTATATTTTCCAGGTCTTCTTTAGTCAAGGTGACCTCTTCTGTGCCTTCGGCTTTCGATCCCTTCTACTTATTTCATGGTCCCTTAGAGGTTTCAGTGCCATGCTTAATTCAACGCGAATATTCTCCACTAGTACCATCATCAAGGCCACCAGGGTCCACATCAACTTTTCCTTATTGATCATGCTCGATATCCTTCTCTACATCCTGCTTAAGCTCCCTCTCATTTTCTGTGTTGGCACCTATTTCGACATTGGTGTCTGTGCGCGGCTGTACCTATTTCTCTTTATCTCCTGGAGCTATTTCCTAAAACTAGTCCTTTAGTTTAGGCTTTAAGGGTTTCCATAGCATCTAATCTCTCTCAAAATGATATGATTCTCGAAAACGGAACCATTTATTGCCTTAAGGGGTCTTGACCCAGGTTTGGAGTTGAGGTTAACCAAAAAAACACTCTTACTACTAGCCCTTTTGGTAGTGACTTGCTTGTGCATGTCAGAGTCTCACCCGAAGCAGTATGGAAGGGTACTGGGACCAGGTTTCCATACACTGAGATATAATTAAATGTTTTGGGTTCCTTTATATCTAAAACAACCATGAATAGGTCTCCCAATAGAAGCCTAACTAGAAAACCCTAATGAGAAAGATTTAGGTCAATTATATAGAATACCTTCCATGCAAGCTAAAACATAGTCCAAAGTCCATGTAATAACCCTTAACACATATTATTGGAGCCCAACGGTATTAGATACATTCTGTAATCATTCATATAAAGCCACAAATAGTTTCGCAATTGATCTGAATACAGATAACACAATAATCGAAAATAATATGCAGAAACAATCATAAAGAAAATAACATAAGAATTTCGTACTCAGATATCATAAAAAATAGTTCTTCATTTATTAACAATTCAGATCTTTCTTATAAAACCTTTTTTTCACCCGTGCACATAGCCAGCGGTGTCCGCACATAGTAGGACTAAGGTCTCCATGCACACAACCAGTAGGAGCCTTTTAACCCAGATAAATATGCTAGAATATCAAAATACAGTCAGATCTCTATCATCAATAACCTTATTGTCACCTATCGACGCGATAGACTCTTATTTATACTTTTAGCCTACGGTCATTTAAGTTCTACAAAAAATTGTTTTGAGCCACTTATTTCTACCCTTTGATCCATTACAACTCATGAGGGGCCTTGACCCACCCCAAAGCCCCTTGAATTGTGTTCCACACAACTAACTTTACAAAAATATTTACAAAAATGTATAAAAAATGTATCAAAGTTTAGTCCTAGGAGACCTTGCTCCAACAGGCCCCCAACATAATCTTGTGACTCATCTAGAGTCGCAACGACACTAGGTTCTTTATCTTGTTCTGCAGATCTTCAATGGAAGCAACAAAAAGGCACCAGGATGCCCACACTCTGATAGGTTGCACTCTGCGCAGTATCCATCAGCTTCTGCGAAGCCAACCCTTTAGCAGCTAGATTCATACTTTGCAGGGTCCGATTCAATTTCTTATGGTTGCATCTAGGTCTTGAGACAAATTCAGCCTCATATGCCCATGGCTTCATATGCATAGTGAAAATATTCTTCTTCCTATGGAGCTCATCAACGTCATATTTCAGAAGTTGGCTAGTCTGCAGGCAGTCAATTCGCAGGGTAGGAATGAAAGTGGGCTAGGCCTCCTATAGGTTGACAAATGCCTGCTTTGTGGCGTACAAATCTTGTGAGATATTTTTGACTAGTGGGTCTATTTGGATAGAGGTCCAAAATGCCATTACCGTTTCGAGTACCTTAGAGAAATTGTCAACATTGGCAGAGAGGCTTTCTGATGCTTCCTTCACCAATGTTGATCATTGCGCATGCACCTCTAGGGGAATCTCATGTTGGAGCTTAGCCTGCAATACTGCAAATTGTTGTTGAAACTCTGCTTTCACTATCTGCACTTATGTCTTCGAATATTTTAATGCTGAAACCAAGCTTTCAATATTGAACTTTTGGGTGGCAGATGCTGGGACAGCCACTTCAGGGAGATCACCACACAGTCTTTCAATTAAATTTTCCATGTTTGCACACTGCACCACAACTGCCTACTACATAATATGTTCCTAGAGAGATTCTTCTATTTTTGCTACAGTTGTCCATTCGATTTCGCTCAACTGCTACTACACATGTGCCTCCCTATAGTATAGCTTTTCGGAGATAATTGTTTGGATAGCATGTTTCTTTTCACTTCATAGCTTAGACATATCATTTCCGACCTATAGGCAGGTCTGCACTTGCGCGTGAAATTCTGGCTGCTCCACCATAATTGTTGCACTGGGGAAGGGGTAGATTCCGCTATACGACATTACAATGATCATAGATTTAGGCAGGCTCACTTGAATCGGCCTTGCTTGATTCACGCTCACTTGTAAGGTGTCAAACTTGAGCTGGAGTACTTGCAAACCAGATTGAAATGAGTCAAACACAACCATGTATTGTTCTTCTACAGTTTTCCATCGGTCTTCAACGACATATGAAACTACATCTGCTATATTGTCCAAGTCTTCTTTACTCAAGGTGACCTCTTCCATGCCTAGGGATTTTGATCCCTTCCGCTTCTTTTGTGGGCCCTTGGAGGTTTCAGCGCCCTGCTTAATGCCACGTGGATATTTTGCACCAGTACCATCATCCAAGCCTCCAAGGTCCACATCGGCTTGACCTTTTTAATCATATTCTGTATCCTTCTTGACATCCTTCTCATCATCCGTCTATGCACCTATTTGGACATCTTTGTCTGTGCGTGACTCAACCTCTTTCTCTTTATCTCATAGAGATGTTTCCTCAAACCATTCCTTTCATTTAGGCTTTAATGGTTTCCACAACATCTGATCTCTCTCAAAATTATCCCAGTCCTAGCAATGAAACCATTTGTTTCCATGAGGGGTCCTGACCCAGGTTTGAAGTTGATGTTAACCAATAGAACCCTCTTACTACTGTCCCTTTCAGTAGTGACCTGCTTGTGCAAGTCAAAGTCTCACCCGAAGAAGGATGGGGGGGGTGATGGAACCAGTTTTCCACATGGTGAGAGATAATTAAATGATGTGGGTACATTTATATCTAAAAAAACCATGAACAAAACTGCACAACAGAATCCCTAACCAAATATATTTAGATCAATTATATAGAATACCTTGCGTGCAGACTAGAACAGAGTCCATAGTCCATGTAATAACCATTAACACATATTATTGGAGCACATTAGTACTAATTACATTCAGTAATCATTCATCTAAAGCCATAAATAGTTGCGCAATCGATATGAATACAGATAACACAATAATCAGAAATAACATGGAGAAACGATAATAAAGCAAATAACAGATTCATTTCGTACTTAGATATCATCCAAAACAGTTCTTCATTCATTAACAATTCATATCTTCCTTACAAAAAGCTTTTTTCACTCGTGCACACAGCGAGCGAGGTCCGCACACAAAAGTACTAAGGTCTCCACACACACAGCTAGCAAGAGCCTTTTAACCCAGGAAAATCCGCTAGAATATAAAAATATAGTTATATCTCTATCATCAATAACCTTAATTTACCCTATCAACTCGATATAGACTCTTATTTATAATTTTAGCCTGCAGTCATCTAAAGTCAACAAACCATGGTTTGTAGCCCCTTAGTTCTACCCTCTGACCCATTACAACTCATGAGGGGCTTTGACCTACCCCAAAGCCCCTTGACTTGTGTTCCGTATGATTAACCTTACAAAAATATTTACAAAAATATATCAAAAAATCTATTAAAGTTAAGTCCTAGGGGACCCTGCTCCAACAAGCCCTAAACATAATCTTGTGAGACGTCCCAAGTCACAACGGCACTCGGTTATTCATCTTGTTCTCCATATCTTAAATGGCAACAACAAAGAGCACCAGGATTCCTGCACTCTAATTGACAACACTTTGCACGGTATCTACCAGCTTCTGCAAATCCATCCCTTCAACAGCTAGATTGATACTTTGTAGGGTCTGATTCAAGTTCTTAACGGTTGCATCCAAGTCTTGAGACAACTTCATTTCCTCATTTTCCCATTGCTTCATATGTGAAAAGAAAATATAATTCCTCTTGTGGATCTCCTTGACTTCATCTCGCATAACTTGGCTATTTTGTAGGCAGGCCATTCACTAGGCAGGAATGAAAGTGGGCAAGGCCTCCTACAGGTCGTCAAATACCTGCTCTGTGGCATGCAACTCCTGTGAGACCTATTTGACTAGTGGGTCTATTTGCACAGTGTTCCACAATCCCCTTGATGTTTCAAGAAATTCGGAGTGTTTTTCAACATTGGAAGAGCGGCTTTCTAATACATCCTTCACAAATGATGCTTGTTGCACGCGCACCTCCAAGGGATTCTCATGTTGCACCTTAGCTTGCAATGCTGCAATTTGCTATGAAAACTCTACTTTGACTGTTTGCACTTATGTCCTAGAAGATTTTAGAATGGAAACCATGATTTCAATATTGACCTGTGGGATGCTGGATGTTGGGATGGACACTTCAGGGAGATCACCACACAGTCAGTCAATTAAATTTTCCAAGTCTGCATGTTGAGCCATAGTCGCCTGTTGCGTTTTTTGTGCCTGGAGTGATTCTTTCATTTTTGCTGCAGTTGTCTATTTGGCTTCGCTCAACTATTTTTGCACGTATGCCTCCCTACACTGAAGCTCATTGAAGATAATATTTCGATAACATGTTTCTTTCCACTTGGAAGTTTGGACAGAACAATTCCAACCTATGGATAGGCCTTCACCTGCATGTGCAGCTCTGGGTTCTCCATTGTAAATATTGTTCTCAGGAAGGGGTACATTCTGCTATCTGACATTGTGATGATAATAGATGTAGGAAGGCTTGCTTTAATCGACCTCACTTGATTCAGGCTCTCTTGTAAGGTATCAGAGTTCAGCTGGAGTACCTACAAACTAGATTGAAATGCATCGACCAAAACCTTGTATTATTCTTCTATAGTGGTCCATTGGTCTTCAGCGGCATATGCGACTGCATATGCTATATTATACAGGTATTCTTTAGTCAAGGCGACCTCTTATTTACCTCCGTCTTTCAATCCCTTCCGCTTATTTCATGGGCCCTTGGAGGTTTCTGCACTCCGCTTAATGGCACGCAGAGATTTTTCACCAATACCGTCATCGAGGCCTCCAGGGTCCACATCAGAATCGCCTTCCTAATAATGCTCTGTATCCTTCTTGAAATCCTTCTTAGGTTCCTTCTCATCATCCGTCTATGCACCTCTTTTGGCACCTGTGTATGTGCGCGACTTGACCTCTTTCTCTTTATATCCTAGAGTTGTTTCCTAAAACTAGTCCTTTCCTTTAGGATTGAAGGGTTTCCACAACATATAATCTCTCTCAAAATGATCCTGGTCCTAACAATAGAACCATTTTTTTCCTTGAGGGGTCCTCAAGTAGGTTTGGAGTTGAGGTTAACCAAGAAAACCCTCTTACTACTAGCCCTTTCAGTAGTGACCTGCTTGTGCAAGTCAGAGTCTCACCCGAAGCAGTATGGGGGGGCTGCTAGAACTAGGTTTCCACACCCTAAGAGAGAATTAAATTATGTGGGTGCCTTTAGATCTAAAAAAACCATGAATTCACCTCTGCAATAGAAGCCCAAACCGAAAAACCCTAACCAGACGAATTTATGTCAATTACATAGAATACCTTGTGCGTAGGCTAAAACAGAGTCCCCTTGACTTGTGCTACACATGACTAACATTACAAAAATATATCAAAAAATGTATCAAATTTCGGTCCTAGGGGACCCCACTCCAAGATCTATCTACAAGCTCCATTAGGACCGAACAACCTCTCCACACCCTTGCGCAAACTCAATCCCCATTAGGATCCTTATTCCACTCCAATGATGATATTCTTGAGGCCATGACAGAACCAGATTATCGGTGGGATGAAATGTATCACCACTTATTTTTTATTCCTAGAAAGATGTTCGGCCCTAAAAAACCATGAAAACAAGATATTTACGCAATCAAATAAAAATATTTCCTTCCATCGAAGAAATTCAATTGGTTTAAATATCCCATTTCAGTGCCTAATGCATTCGAAGAAGGGAATATTTCAAACATTTCTACTACCAAGGTGAATATCTCTTGAAATCCTGAGAAAGTCAAAGAAATTTCTCTTGGGGAAGCAATTTCCCTAGATGAGATAACCTCTTACACCCATTTACTGCAAGAGTATCGAGATATCTTCTCATGGGAATACTCAGAAATGCCAGGGCTTTGTCCCACTATATTAGAGCACCAAATTGACACTTGGCTTGACATACCACTAGTACACCAGAAACAATGTCAACTTCACCCATCCAAGGTAGAAGAAATTAAATGAGAAATCGATAAGCTTCACAAAGCCAATTTGAATTACCCCATCGCTTACACATCATGGGTTTCCAACCCTATTCCCGTCATGCAAAAGTAGAACACCATACGTGTCTGTACAAATTTTCGTGATTTGAACAAAGCATGTGCAAAGGACAACCACCATATCTCGTTCATCAACCAAGTCATCAATGCTTTCTCAATACACGAGGTCCTATCCTTAATGGATGGTTTCTTTGGGTATAATTAAATCCAAATATGGAACACCGATCAGTACAAGTCTACGTTCACCACCCCATGTGGCATGTTCATATATCAGGTAATTACATTCAGTCTTAAAAATGATGGAGCCACTTTCCAGTGGGCCATACTTGGCACACCTCATCCTCGCTAACTTGGATGACCTCACAGTTCGATCCAAGAAGCGATCTGATCATCTCGAGGATCTGCAACTGGTATTCCAACAATGTCGACAATACAACCTATGCTTGAATCCCCTGAAGTGCGTCTTCGGCATCATGATAAGATGGCTTCTAGATTTTATTGTGTCCCAACAAGGTATTAGAGTGGACCCCCTCAAGTTCCAAGCTATCTAAGAGGTACCACCACCTCGAACCCTCAAGCAACTCGAAAGCTTGCAAGGAAAGGCCAATTTTCCAGGATGCCTCATCCCAAACTATGCCACTTGCACTTAGGAATTGTTGCACCTCCTCCGTCAGGACATCCCATTCCAATGGGACGATCAAGCCCAAAAATCATTTGAGACACTAAACGACACATTATTTTTATCAGCACCATTGAGGAGTCCTCCAAACTATGACAAGGATTACACCCTATACCTATCAGTGTCTGAGACCGCTTTGGCTGGGGTGTTAATATAGGAGGGCCCCGATGGGAAAGAACATGTAATTTATTAAAACTTATCAGGCCCTGCATTAATATCTGAGACCAAAGAGAAGACTGCCCTAGCATTAATACACGTAGTCCAAAAACTCTGCCACTAGATTATCTTAAGGACTACAACATTCATCGTAGATATCAACCCCATGACATACCTGCTCACTCGCTATTTGATGAACCATAAGTATGCTCACTGGATAGTTATACTGCAATAGTTCGACTTGTAGTTTATCTCCCCCAAAATCAATAAGGATTTAATTTTAGCCGAGTTCATCGATGACCTCCCAAGTCATACCAAAGGATCACTAGTCAATAATTCAGTACCGGATGAACATCTCTTCCTAGTGCTGAATAACGGCCCTAGGTACAAAGATATTCTCTTATTCCTACAAACCCAAAAGTTTAAATAAAATCTCACTCGTGACAACCGCAGACACAACTGCCACCAGGCCCCCCGATACCTCCTCATGGGATAGGTCCTTTATCGGTGGGGAATCGACACCATTTTATGCTGATGCCTCACTCACAACTAAGCTGAGCAAGCCCTTAATGACTGTCACAGCAAAGCTTGTGGTGGCCACCTCTCCGGAATGGCCACTGCCCAAAAATTTCTATGGGCCGGTTATTTCCGGCCCACATTATTCCACGAATGCATCTCAGTAGTCAAAAGGTGTGAGTGATGTCAACGCTTCGGTCACAATGAAAGAGAGATTCGCACTCCCCTGAACCCCATCATAGTCACTAGTCCATTGTGCAAATGGAGGATAAAATTGATGACTTGCAACCCCACGTCATCAGGAAACCACAAATACATTATTTTGTTCCTCTAGTAATTCACCAAATGGGCAAAGGCCATGCCCACATATGACAACATAGCTGAAACTGCCGCATGGTTTCTATTCAATCATGTCATCACTTGGTTTGGTGTACCAAAAGAGTTAGTATCTAACCACGTAAAAAACTTTGAAAATGTTATTTTCGAGGAGCTAACTCATCACCTTGGATTCACACATTAATTCACTTCACCATACTACCCCGAATCAAACAGACATGTAGAAGTTGTGAAAAAAGTACTAAAAATGATGTTACAGCTCATGGTAAATAACCACATAGAAAAATGGCACCAAATTATTTTCTCTGCCCTGTGGGCATACTGCACGACAGTGAAAACATCAACGGGTTCACATGCTTCCACTTACTCTACGGGGTCAAAGTCGTGATTCTCGTAGAAAGCGAAATCCCGAACTTACACACCGTCATCGAACTCCTCGATGACACCTAGCCTCTATAGCAACACTTTTTACAACTAGAACTCATCTATGAAAGTAGACGATAGTTGCTACAACACAATGAGGCCCATAAAAGATAGGTGAAAGAATCGTTTGATCCCAACATTACCCCTCGATCATTTACTGAGGGGGAGTTATTCCTCTTCTATGATGTTGCGAAAGAAGCCCTAGGGCTAGGGAAGTTTGAAACCCTATGGAAAGGTCCCTATGTCATAAAACATTATTTCCTCAAGGGGGCATACATCTTGTCAGAGCTCAATGGAACATGTGTAAGAAACCCTGTTAATGGGATCTACCTCAAGAAATTTTACCCATAAGGGTCAGGAGGCTTCAGCCCTAGAAATCACATGCATATATAATTTTTTTTTTATATCACAACCATCATAAACTTGTTCTAAAAAGCACTCCAGTGTCATAAATGGATCATCCCCCCAATCATTATTTTGGACTCGTTGATGGATCATCGCAATGGTCTCAAAATCTAGTAACATACGCTTGGGTCATCTACTACCCTGACTGATTTCCATTCTTTACCAATGTAGTATGCATTGCATCAGCTATAAACAATTAGGCAGAATATGACACCGTCATCGGGCTCATGAGAAATGCCTTTAATCAAGGCATCTGCAACCTACATATCTACCTTGATTCCCAGTTAGTGGTTTCGTAGTTAAACCGAGAAATTGAAGTACGATATTCACAACTTTTTAGAAAATATTTGTGTGAAAATATATTAAGCCATCAATTTGATCATATTACATTCACATATGCGCCAAGAAATCCAAACTAGACAGTAGATCGCATAGCTAACCACATCCTAGACTGGAATGCACCTCGTATAAACCATCATACATAAAACCAAAAACATAAAAAATATATATATCCATTAGTGATACACAACATCCATAAAATCATATAAACCATAGACATGTAGGTTTTAACCCTGAACAGAAATTATCTACACACGAATCTTATAACATAAAATAAACAATAGCGAGAGCATAAAACATAAAACAGATAAGCACAGAGATTTTACCCTGGATCCCAAATCGAGATGACCAGCTTGATTTTTCATTATATTCCTTTTAGTGTTACAACACGTATATATACAAGCTGAAGCATACATAAACCCCAATCCATTAACCTCGGATTAGAACATAACCTTAGTTCCCTTGATCGAATCTACAAAAAATACCAGGGGCCGAAAAACATCGTACCCCAAAACCATGTGCAAAACCATGCACGAAACCATGGACGTGGACTACCCATCGGAAATTAAGGACCAAAAATTTTCGTCGGGGTGCTGCCCTGGACCCCGATAGGGGGGGCTACTACCCCCCTGTTGCACCCAACATAAAGGGGGGGCTATCGCCCCCACTCTTACCCCCTCGCACGTGCTTAGTCATGGAAAGAATATAATACAGACCCAACATTCTCCCACTTGTTGTTTTCTTTCCACAGGGGGCCATAGGAGAGCATAGTCATTGGCCCAATTCTTCAACACCCGTTGTTTCTCTACACCAGGAGAAATTCTGAGTGCTCACAGAATTTGTCAATGCATTTGCAACATTCTTCAAGGTGTCCACCTTTACCAGCAACACCCTTTTAGCCTCAACCATATCTCTAACAAAGTGATATTGAACATCAATGTGCTTTGTCTTTGAATGATAAGAAGGGTTCTTAGACAAGAAAATTGCACTTTGGCTATCATAGTCTATCCTTATAGCTTGTTGTACCAACCCCATACTTGAACACAATCTCTGCAACCAAATTTCTTCCTTGCTTGCATGAGTGGCTGCTATGTATTCTGCCTCTGTAATTGAAAGAGCCACTACAGACTATCTTTTACTCATCCAACTGACTGCACCTCCAAATAGGCTAAACACATACCCACTTGTAGATCTTCTTTGGTCTAGATCTCCAGCCCAGTTTGCATCAACAAAACCACGAATGTCCAATATTCTTTCCAATCCTGGTCTTCCCTAGTAGCACAAGCCATAATCACTAGTGCCACGTAAATATATGAAAACCCGCTTCACTGCTGTCCAATGCTCCTTCCCTGGGTTTGACATAAACCTGCTCAATACTCCCACTGAGTGTGCAATGTCTAGTCTAGTACATACCATTGCATACATCAAGCTACCCACTGCACTTGCATATGGAACACGGGACATATACTCCTCTTCTTCTTGTGTCTTGGGACACTGTTCAATAGACAACTTTACACCTACAGGAATAGGAACATTCACCGGTTTACTATCCTTCATATTGAACCTCTGCAATATAGTTTCGACATACTTCCTCTGGTTTAACCAGAGCATCCTCTTTGCCCGATCTCTCTTAATTTCCATGCCCAAAATATAGTTTGCAGCACCAAGATCCTTCATGTCGAATTTGGAGAACAGTTGGGTCTTCAAATCTTGGATAATTTCTTTGTCATTTCCAATCAACAACATATCATCCACATATAAGACCAAACAAATAACACGGTCACCAATTAATTTAAAATAAACACAGTGATCCTCCTTGCTTCTGGTGAAGCCAAGTCCCCGTATATAGGTATCAAATTTCTGATACCACATCCTTGGTGACTGTTTTAACCCATACAGAGACTTATTCAACCTGCATACCAGTTCTTTCTTACCCTTCACCACAAAGCCTTCAGGTTTCTTCATGTAGATCTCCTTTTCTAGATCCCCGTGAAGAAATGTTGTCTTCACATCCATCTTTTCTATCTCAAAATCAAATGCAGCAGCAACAGATAAAAGTAATCTAATAGAAGTAACTTTGGCAACAGGAGAAAAAATATCACCAAAATCAATTCCCGGCACCTGGGAATAACCTTTTGCTACCAACTGAGCTTTGTATTTCTCCACCTTGCCTTCTACATTCATATTCTTCTTAAACACCCATTTTCTCCCGATGGGGTTCCTTCAAGCCGGCAACTCCACCAGATCCCATGCCTCATTTTTGTGCAAGGATGCCATTTCATTAACCATGGCCTCCTTCCAGAGTTTTCCATCCTCTGAAACTACTTCCTCCCTGACAGTTCTGGGATCATCACTAGTTATAGTTAAGGCAAAACCTGAATAGAAAGCAGATGGACTATACCTTTCTGGTTGCCTTCTTTCTCGAACTGATCCTCTCAAAGCTGGAGTTTATGGCTCTTCCTCTTCTGAATATTCTTCTTTTGTAGAGTCTGATTCATACTCCTTTAGCTCAAACTCTATCTTCTCATGTTCCTTTGGTATGATTTCATGTTTAACAACATATTTCACCTCTCTAAACACCACATCTTGGTTGTACATGACCTTCCTTGTTTCAGGGTTCCAAAGCTTGTAACCTTTTAAACCATCCTTATACCCAAAAAAGATGCACCTTTCAAATTTATTATCCAACTTGGTCCTTTTCTCCTTTGGAACATGTACATATGCATCACATCCAAATAACCTTAGATGTGAAAGAGAGGGTTTATTATCATTCCATACCTCATGTGGAGTCTTATCCTCCAACACTGATGAAGGTGATCTGTTAACCAGATAGCATGCAGGCTCCACTGCCTCTGCCCAGAATTCTTGTCCAAACCCGGTACCACTGAGCATGCTTCTTTCCTTTTCCATTAGTGTTTTGTTCATTCTTTTTGCAACTCCATTTTGCTGAGGTGTGTATGGAGTATTCTTTTGTCGTGCTATACCACACTTCTTACAGAACTCTTCAAATTCCTTCTTAAAAAACTCCCCACCATTATCTGTCCTCGGTGCCTTTATCTTCTTCTCTATCTGGTTTTCCACCAATGCCTTAAATTATTTAAATATGTCAAAAGCTTCAGATTTCTTCCTCAAGAAATATATCCATGTATTCCTTGAGAAGTCATCTATGAATGAAACATAGTACATAGACTTTCCTAGTGATGGAACTGACACAGGTCCAAACACATCATTGTGCACAAGTTCTAATATCTTGTTTGCCCTCTTAGCACCAGAAGGAAAACTCACCCGATTCTACTTCCCATATACACAATGTTCATAGAAATCAAAATCCAGAGAGAAATTAGACATACCTTCTACCATACCATTTCTATACAGTATCCGAAGGCCCTTCTCTCCAATATGTCCAAGCCTTTGATGTCATAACATGGTCTGTCCTCCAGAGATAGCTAGGCTTTCCACTCCACTTTCAAGAACCAAAAATTTTTTACACCGATCAATAACAGTGCTACCTTGTAGCTTTTACAAATTTCCAGTCCGAACTCCCCTCATTAATACCAGTTCTCCCCGAACCATCTTGCAGGCATCTTTCTCGAACACTGTTTTTACACCTGCATCATCCATCTTGCTTACAGAAATCACATTTTTGGCCAATGCAGGAATATGTAGAACACCAGGAAGTGTTCTAATCCTTCCACCTTGTAGCTTCAGCTTGACCTTTCCACGTATGATGATTCTGGCCTTCCTATCATCCCTTAGGAATACATCACCATAATATTTCTCATACTCGCAGAACCACCCCCTATGGGGAGTGAAGTGAAAGGATGCACCTGAGTCAATCAAGGATGACTCATGATCTACATGTTTATTTGAAGAAGAAGCCAAATACACATCCCCACCTTCATCCGAGGTGGTTTTTGCCTCTGCAGAAGGAGCATCATCAGATCCCTTTCCTTTCTTAGGAGCTTTAGATATGTAGTCCTTTCTGTAGTGCCCTTCCTTTCCGCATTTCCAGCACACCTTTACAAACTTTCCAGAAGATTTAGATATCGCTCTAGATTTAGATCTACCACTCGAAACCTTATTCTTGTTTCTGTTCTGGGACCTTCCTCGTAATGATAAGGCATCTCCATTCTAACCCTCCATATTTCTCCATCTCATTTCCTCCAATAGCAAGGATAAGACAATGTCATCAAAATTCAAGGTAGTTGTATTGATACCTATTGCAATAACCAGACTATCCCACGAATCTAGTAGAGAACACAAAAAAATGATGCACTTATCTTCATCTGAGATTTTAATATCAACATATGACAGTTGACTTACCATAGTATTGAAGGCGTTTAGATGCTCTGTAACCGAGTCTCCATCCTTCATCCTCAGGTTATACAAATTTTTCCTCAGGAACAATTTATTCACCAGAGACTTAGATTGGTACAAATTCCCAAGTTTTTCCCACAAATTCTTCGCTGTAGCTTCCCCAGATATATTCAACAACACTGAATCTAAGACACACAACTGTATTGTTCTCTTAGCCTTCCGATCTACTTTCTTCTAGTCTTCATCTAACATTGTCATTGGTTTAGTACCTAGATCTACCGCGATCCACTGATATTTATCCACCAGCAAATCCTCCATATTGAGCTTCCATAACTCAAAAATCTGACCATTAAATTTCTGGATCTCTATCTTCTCGCCACTCGCCATCTTCTTTCACCGCTAGAATCGATCCCACAGATCTCCCACTGAATAGGGTCTACCTCAAGCCTGAGCAAAAAACCATCAGCAGCAAAGGCATCCCCTTGAAGCCGAAACTGCTCTGATACTGAATGTAGGTTTTAACCCTAAACATAAATTATCTACACATGAATCTTATTACAGAAAATAAACAATAGCGAGAGCATAAAACATAAAACAAACAAAAATAGAGATTTTCCCCTGGATCCCAAATCGGGACAACCAACTTGATTTTTCATTATATTCCTTTTAGTGTTACAACACGTATATATACATGTCGAAGCATACATAAACCCCAATCCATTAACCCTGGATTAGAACATAACTGTAGTTCTCTTGATCGGATCTACAGAAAATACCAGGGGCCGAAAACCATCGTACCCCAAAACCATGTGAAAAACGATGCACAAAACCATGGATGCAGACTACCCACTGGAAATTAAGGACCAAAATTTTTTGTCAGGGCACTGCCCCGGACCTCGACAGGGGGGGCTACTGCCCCCCCTGTGACCCCCCCCCCGTTACGCCCAGCGCAAAGGGGGGGCTATCGCCCCCCCCTCTTACCCCCCACGCATGCTTATTCATGGAGAGAATATAACACATACCCAACAAGACACATCTTAAGAACTGCAAAAAATACATCTCGCATATATACAAAAATTTATGTGTGAGTAGAAATAACAAGTAAGGTATCCAAGCCGCAGGTTAACCAGAAAATACATATACACATATCATCAAAAATAAGGGAATAATCCTCATAATGCATCCTTTCCCTGAGTACAAAGTGTCTCTAGGACTGAGCCCCACTAGGTGGGCCACCTGGGCCCACAACTATACACAGTGCCAACACTGGGGCAGCCACCAAAATTGAAGTTGCCACACGACATGAAGTTGGATGATAGCCCTCTCCTGGGCCATCAATTTTTCCAGCCATACATCATCCAGATCATCACCGAAACCCCAGGTCAGCATACCATAGGTCAGCCAATCCACTTGACCGCAAGCATCTGCTAAGTTAGTGGCTCGGGCCTAAGATGTAGCTAAATGCTCCACCATCTCCGTAATATGTGCCTTGGCCACCTTAGCATGAGAAATTATCACATCACACTTGGAAGTAGTTGAGTTGCTAACCTCCCTGGAAGGGCCAACACCATCACCACCGTGAAGCTACTCTAGATCTCCACCCTGCACCCTAGCCTGGGGCTGAGTTCCTCTACCTGGAACCCTTCGGTTGGGTTCGTGTCCCACCAACTAAGCCGTAGGCAATCTAAACTCTCCCACATATGCAAGAGAAACAATTATAGTGTTAGTGTCACCACAATACACATATAAATATACACATCATAAATACTCAACAAATGCATAAAAATCACAAAAAAAATCATACTTGGTGGTCCCCACACCTACCTAGTAGGAAGACCCATATCTAGATCTCCTCGATAGTCAATCCTAGAGTATGGATACTCAAGGAACATATGAGGGTTGGCCTCAAACCAAGCCTTTGTGGTGGCGTTCCAATAGCGACGCACCTCACCTCCCCCACCGTGAGGCATCACTAACACCCATTGCCTCATTCGATGGTCCCGGTGAAACCCCATAGGAGCAACCACCATGGGCCGCAATAGTACCAATCTCTCGAACATAATGCTAAATATAATGATAGCATATGTAAATAGCTTAGATCTTGCTTGGACCTTTGCTAGCTATGACACCATACCATCATAACAATGACGGGCAAAGTTAAATAAATTTATGGCCCGAAGCCAGTGCGGAACAATGATCTGAGGTCCCAATGCCATGTGCAGTGACAATGACCCAGTCAAGCACATGATCATAACCAGCGCACATTTCTCAGCTAGATCTATCACTGCTGATATAAGGATACACCCCTCCAAAAGGGGCACCCTGCCGCAGTGATGCTATGACTAGTGCTTGAGCTCTACCCTCCCAGGTGAGAGTGGATGGGAAGTGCCTCACCCTGAGGAAAACAACCAGTCACAAAATATGTTTCCATCTCTCTATGGATAGGAATTACATGCCCTCGCAACACCATCAATTTGCGCCGCCTATTCCAACAATGGAACATGTAGCAGAGTAGGCGATCATATGACCTTAGGAGGTCATTCTCAAGCAACTTGAGGAGACCCCACTGAGCTAGTTGCTGATGGGAATTAGCATCCTGTGCCATAGCCATATGAAGATTCGGCTAGTACCTCTTTCTCCACATCATCCTGTCACCAAAAAAACACACATCAGTGACATCAAAAATTTAAAATTTCCAAAAAAAATTACAAAAACTTTCCTTGGATTTTTGACGCACCTGTTCCTCATACAGGCATGCATACCATGCGTATGTATCTCAAACTGACGTGAAATTCATGCACAATACCTCCCACAATCGCAAAATCTCCGCGAAAATCCTCAAATTTTCGCGGAGGTCTCTGCGCCTGTACCTTGATTGCCTGCACGGTCAAGGACAAGAACAAGTAGGGGTCCATACAAAACTAATTTTTGCGGACCCCTCAATAGTAAAATTGAAAAAGTTGGAATGTTTGAATTTTAGGGGCCTACCTGACACTAATGGTGTGAATCCATGGTGCAAAAGCTAACCACAACTGAAAGAAAGGCTTGACAGCAAGCTCTGACCTCACATCTCTCAAACAACACAAATGAACTTAAATGAGACATATTGACCTATATATCACACTTTAAAAAAAATAAAAAATACCATAATGAGAGCTCGAAAAGCCAAATTTCGAAACTAAAAGAAACACAGTAATCAACACCTCATAACGCCCAAAGGAGGATTCACACATTCACGCCTCGAAAAAAATAAAATTTCCAGTTCCAATAGGTATGCCCTCTCTTATAGTTTTTTCATTCAGTACATTTTTCAATATATTCAAATGAAAAAATATGCTTTCAATTGTGGTATTTGTTGCAGGTTTTATAGAGTATGACAACCCACCAGTTGCCCCATTCACTCAAGGTTCCAGATCATGTATCATTTTGCCCTCAAAATTATAGAGCCCCAGAGAAACTTTTCATATCTTGATGTCATTTCTCCACAAACCATAGGTTCCAAACACCCGACCATTTTCATCATCTCCCACCTTACACATGGTAAACATCCTCATCGGTTGGTAGAGCCTCCCCCTCCATGGCATCCATCACTCCAGTGGGCCATGCATCAAAAATATGATGTCATGGTGATATCACCCTTGTTCAAGAAGCACTTCATGATCATTCATCCATCATGCATCAATTCAATTTTTTCCATATCACGATAAAACACCTTTCTTGGATGACCATTTCCGTAGAAAGATCGAACACGCACCACCGCATCTGGCATTTGGCCTACCATCCCTCCATCAGCATAGCCCATTTGTGATATTTTCTTTCACTTCATCACCTTTGCACCAAGACTAACCAATGGGGTCCCCACCCCCAGCAAAAAAACCTTCCTCATACCATCAGTGAGTGATCATTTCCATGTTTTTGGGGAACTCATGTCCATGTTTGTACAATCCAAACCAATTTTATATTCTTTTGGAAAGTGTACAAGGCTTTTTTTAGGAGAACATACCCTACCCATCTATCCACTTTTTCTCCCATGGCAGCAGTACCTAACCACCCTTGGTCAGAGCTTCACACCTTCTACATAAAGGCACCATGACATTCATAACCAACATATACCCACCCTAGACATCCTACTGACTCTAGGGATTTCCTCAACATAAGTTGTTATGACTGCTACCAAACTTCTTTTTCAAGCTCCAACCTTGGGCCACTGAACTCCCATCATCATTTTCCAGCCATTTCTTTCCATCATGCCTATGTTAACCTATCATATCAGAGACCATGTTCCCTTGCATTAGTATTCCTCTAAATCGGTTGAGGCTTCCTTCTTGTCGACTTCAATAACCATTTTACAAAAAAGAAGAAGTACCTTGGATGGCTCCTCACCTCAATAGGGGCGTCCTCGGATGGCACTGTGAGAATCATCATTGACCATTAATGTCATCGATCCTCCCGACATTTGACTACAACACAAGCTTTCGTATCAGGATGGTAACATACTTCACAACCATTGCACTTTGTCAGAATTTGTCGAAGACCCGTGCCATTACAAGCATCTCTTTCAACAATGCTTACACGGGAAGGTCCCAACCATACACCCATGCATACAATAAGAATTTATTCTAAAAAATTCCATACCAAAATTATGCATGTGGGTACTACATCCAACTTATCATCAAAGAAAAAATTCCCCTCAGGGCATCAAAAATCGTCGTCATCAACCAAATCAGTAGATTACTACTTTATAAGTGACACAGACAGAACCTTTATCTCTCAGATATTATTTTAACTAGCCAAAGAATCACGAGCATGGGACATGCCCATCTCATAGAAATATTCTATTATTCTATTACACTATCTCTTATAGGTTTTTGACATAACATGGTCCCTCTTTCATTCATAGTAATGGGTATCCAACCTTAGGCTGCATGTAGGTCTCTCTCTCTCTCTCTCTCTCTCTCTCTCTCTCTCTCTCTCAACATGGGTTACATAGAATAGAAACTATAATGTATTTCAGCTATATAGTTCTTCAAAGACCTCACACATTAGGGGAAAAATGTTATCACTAGAAAATAGGACAAGCAAAAGACATCAGGAAATGTCAAGTAGAAGGATTTACAAGGTTTAAAAACATTAGATAATATGGGAAATTTAGCATCCTCTAAGGTCAAGAGGAAGAATTATCAAATTGTGCACATAGTACACTAGAAAAGTGCACTCCATGTGCACTTTTCTTCAATAGTATCGCGGGTCTCTACGGCTGTCCCTCAAAAAGCCGCATGGTCCCATGTATGGTGGAAGGTCACCATCCGAGACCACTTTTCACACTTTAGGAACAAGATTCTCCAGTTGAGGCCGCCTAAGGAAAAACTCCTAGAGCCACCTTGAGACCTCAAGTAAGCACACAATGGAATCAACTAGTAGTCTTGGGTCACTATCCACAATTATACGAAGAGAGGGAAGAATATTTGAATTTTTCCTATAAAAGACATCCACGAGAGGAACAATTTAGATCACATTGTTATGCTGGAAAAATTTCCCATGAGAGAACCAATAGTGTTTTGTCCAGGTAGCAAGAGAGTGGATAGACTCATTTGTTGGCCATCCAACATCTCAATCCCAAAGGACAATTTCATCAGTTGTCGGATATCCGATCACTCATTCGAGGAGATGAGAGATACCTACAAACATCTTAAGGGGATAGCCCTCCTTGCTTTAAGTATTAGAGCTACATAGCTCTGAGGACTCACTATGAGTGTTTTAGCATTTTACATCTTTTTTACCACCAGCGGATAATAAAAGGGGATTCGTTCTCTATTGGTATTATTAGTTAGTTTACTCGATATTCATCTTGTGTTATATGTGTATGTGTTTTTTCTTATTTCCTTGTCTTTTTGTAGTATGCTATGTTCCATAACTAGTTTTAATACGTTTTATGATGCTTTGCTAACCATCTAACAATTCATTTTTTCCCTGTGAAATTTCCTGTAGGCTAGCAATCACTGCTATAAAGCACCAATGTTGTTTGTACACTTGTGGACTAAACACACCAATAGAACGGTTGTTAAACATGAAGTCCTACCAAACGAACCTGAGAAGATCTAGTTTGAGCTAAAGGAGAAAGAAACAAAATCTACAACAGAAGAGGAAGAGCCACAAAATCCAACTGTGAGAAGATAATTTCAAGAAATAAGGCAACCATAAAGGTATAGTCCATCTACTTTATGTTTAAATTTTTATTTTTCTATCACTAATGATGATCCTAGAATTGTCGAGGAGGCAGTGGATTTAGAGGATGGAAAACTCTGGAAGGATTCCATGGTTCATGAAATGGCATCCTTGCACAAAAATGAGGCATGGGATCTAGTATAGTTATCAGCTGGAAGGAAACCCATTGGAATAAAATCAGTGTTTAAGAAGAATATGAATGAAAAAGGAAAGGTGTAGTAATAAAAATCTCGGTTGGTATCAAAAGGTTATTCCCAGGTGCTGGGAATTGATTTTGGTGATATTTTTTCTCCTATTTCCAAGATAACTTCTATTATATTACTTTTATCTGTTGTTGTTGCGTTTGATTTTCAGGTAGAACAGATGGATGCAAAGACAAAATTCCTCCACATGGATCTGGAAGAGGAGATATACATGAAGAAAACTAATGGATTTTCTTTGAAGGGTAAGAAATAAATGATATGCAAGTTAAAAATTTATTTGTATAGGTTAAAATAGTAACTAAGGATGTGGTATTAGAAATTTGATACATATATACGGGGACTTGGCTTCACCAGAAGAAACGAGGATCATTGTGTGTATTTTAAATTAATTGGTGACCATGTTATTTATTTGTCCTTGTATGTCGATGATATGTTGTTGGTTGGAAATGACAAAGAAACTATCTAGGATTTGAAGAGCCAATTTTTCTCCAAATTCAACGTGAAGGATCTTCGTGTTGAAAACTATATTTTGGGGATAGAAACTAAACAATATAAATAAAAGGGGAAGCTATGGTTAAAACAGAGGAAGTATGTTCAGACAATATTTTAGAGGTTTAATAGGCAGGATAATAAATTGGTGAAGGTTTCTATTTTTGTAGCTGTAAAGTTATCTTCTGAATAATGTCCAAAGACACAAGAAGAAAAAGAGGACACGTCTCGTGTTCCATATGCAAGTGGATTCGGTAGCCCGATGTATCTAATGGTATATTCTATACTAGACATTGCACATGTAGTGGGAGTATTGAGTAGGTTTATATCAAAACCAGGGAAGGAGCATTGGACATCAGTGAAGCAGGTTTTCATGTATTTGTGTGGCACTAATGATTATGGTTTGTGCTACTAGGCAAGACTAGGATTAGATAGCGTTTTGGATATCGATGTCTTTGTTGATGCAGACTGGGATGGAGATATGAATTAAAGAAGATCTACAAGTGGGTATGTATTTAGCCTATTTGGAATTGCATTCAGTTAGATGAGTAGAAGACAGTCTGTAGTGGCTCTTTCAACTACAAAGGAAGAATACATGGGAGCCACTCATGCAAGCAAGGAAGCAGTTTGTTTGCAAAGATTGTGTTCAAGTATGGGGATTACGCATCGAGCTATAAAGATAGAATGTGATAACAAAAGTGAAATTTTCTTGGCTAAGAAACCTTCTTATCATTCAAATACAAAGCACATTGATGTTCAGTATCACATTGTGAGAGATATGGTTGAGGATAAAAAGGTGTTGCTGGTAAAGGTGGAAACTTTGAATAATGTTGCAGATGCATTGACAAATTCTATGACCACTAAGAAGTTCTCTTGGTGTAGATAAAAAATGGGTGTTGTAGGGCTAGCCTAATGACTAAGCTCTCCTCTGGCCCCCTATGGAAAGAAAACGACAAGTGGGAGAATTTTGGGTGTGTGTTATATTATTTCCATGACTAGTGGGATGACCAAGCCCCTTATGCTTGCATCAGGTGCATCATGGGTGTCAAAGAGGGGACACAGAGTCCTGTTGCATGAGGTTTGGGGCAGCGCCCTGGGAAAATGATTTTTGGACCCTATATTAGATGGCAAGACCTACCTACAGTTTTGTGGATGGGGTTTCACATGGTTTTCAGCATGATGGATTTCTGTCCAAAGGTATTTTGTACATCCGGTCAAGGGAAATACAATTATTGTTAGCGTAAATATTATTGCATGTGTACGAAAATATCCTACTTTAGCTGTGAGTGACAAATATCCCTAACAACAGAAATTCTTGTCCAACTCTTTAGATTTGCGATATACAATCAGAAAAAATCACGCAAAAACCAAAATATATGCAATAAAAGTACCTAAAAAATGAAAATAAATAACGACTGATGCAAAATTAACTCTAGGTAGCCAACAGACAATACAATATTAAAGAATGGTTTCTTGTATTATGTAACACCTGGTGAAGGAAAAAACTGAATGTTACCAGTACCCCTCAATGGGATGGGTTCTTGGTTGTCCTCAGTGCTTCAGCTTCAGAATTTTCTATTTTTAATGGTGTAGAAAACCCAAAACATGTGTTGAACTAAAGTGGGAGCTCGAATGAAAAAACAAAATAATAGCGAGAATGAGAATAATCGAAGTATGACAATGAAAATGATCAAAGTGAAGAATGAATAGAAAAAAACCTGATATTTATAGCAAAATATGGAGTTATCCTCGATAATGATAAATAATAAAATATTATTAACCAATTTATGAACCCTATACTAAGAGGGGGGTGAATCATTTTAGTCCATTCATGTATATTAAAATTATATTCATTAAACTCACTAACATAACCATTACATGGGGAATTTCATAAATAATAATCAATGAACTGAATACGTGAACAACAAGTAATAAACATGCTAACTCATCACATCCACACATAAAAATAATTCACATGGACAAGAGCTATAAGTGGAAACCCATAAGGGAGAAAACCACTATTATTATTGTTGTGATGGAAAGGCAAGCGCCTAATCCCTATTACATTTGATTTTATGTATGCTCCAACCTACAGCAGGCCTCTACCTCAAATTTCTACAAGCTACAACTTGCAAGGAAGCTCCAACTCCCACATGTTTTCTACAGGCTACAATGCACAGGAAGCTCCTACCTCAACTGGTTCCAACTAAACATTTATTAAGATACAAATTGAAAGGAGACCATAATCCCCTCACACTATGTTGATTTACTTGGTTATCAACATTTTATTACTCCATGTTTACTTCTGCCTCTTCTTCCCTCAAATCTGCTTCTCATCAGCTCCATACGTGCATAGTACATCAATCAACTCTCTCACGTTCTCCAGCTCTCTAACCTCTCAAATGAACACCAAAATTACATGTTTTTAGAGATAATTTGATGGCTGTTTGTATTCTATCTTGGAATATGAAGTGAACAGACTTGACTCTTTTCCTTCCACACATCCGTTTCCAATCTCTTCATATCATGAATATTAGAATAAGAAATAGATAATTTATCCAATATCAATTTCATCCATACGTAACGTATCACAACAATTAGACTTAATAAATATTTTTCTTTGCCTTGGAGTCTCACCTTTTCCTTACATACTTTCCTTTGCATCACAATAATTTAGCTCAATGAATGATTTCATGTTATTACAATTTTTTAGTGTAGCCCTTTTGTCTTCTTTGCCTTGCTGTACGTTTATACCTTCACTGATCACTGTGTTTTGTTAGGACTTCTTCTAACTATGTTTCCAATGTTGTGTTTCAAAACTATGCACCATAAACTACGCTTCATAAATACAATATCACGCCTTTAAATAGCAGCTTCAGTCCCTGGTTCTGCTAAGTATGTCACCCAGATGTATGGTTACCACAGTGTGCACCAAGTGTTAGATTTTCCAGAGGAATGTTGCTAATAAATTTAAAGAAACTTACCACATGTACCAAGTACCTTCTTTTCCATTCTCCGGTAACATGAATATTGGCATAAGCCCGAACCTATTATGGCATTTGAATATACTTCTGGAATATACCACATCCATTCATAAATCACACATCGTCCCAAGGATTTTAACTTCTAATCAGGTGATTTTCAATTGTGTGTTTGGGTCCCACTAGCTTTCATTACTTTATCGCAATTTCTCCATCACATTTTTCCATCACACTTTCTCATATCGTAATGTTGTCACTGCTTGTGACCTTGCGACTCAAAATTTTTCAATTTGTGGTTCAAGTCCCACCAAACGTCCCACGTCATCTGTGCCATGTCATATATTTCCATGTCATATGTCGCCATGTCATATGTGCCACGTCATCTGTCACCTTGTCATCTATGCCATATCATCTATTTCCACGTCATTTACACCACATCATATATCGCAATATCATCTATCACCTCTTCATCTACACCATGTCACATATAGCCACATCATCTGCTCGATGTCATCTCTTAGATTTCGCTATCACATTTTCCCATAACAGATGCTTATATCACAACTTTATTACCGATTTTCAATTTTTTGATTCTGCGATTTTGGATTCTGTGATTCTACGATTTTGTGATTTTTTGATTCTGTGACATGTGATTTTGCTATTATACGATTTTTCATTTTTCGATTCTGTGATTCAAAGATTCTACAATATTGTGATTTTGTTTCCTGCAGCGATTTCTGATTTCTGATTTTCTCACAAGTCTGCACAAAGTGAAGGGGAATTCATCATCTATTCACTCGCAATCTTCCATTTCTCCCATGTGACCACTAGCGTTGCTCCAATTCCAATGATAATGCTGATGTTTCTACTTTACCATAAATGATAATGATGATGTTGCTCCTTTTCTTATTTTCTATTCTTAATCTACTCCTTTTCCATCAATAACAATATTTCCAATAGTCCCCCCCTTTGGCATTGATGGCAACACATCCTCCCCCTTTCATTCTGAGAAATGTATTCCTTCCCTTGATTACATTATCTCCCTCTTTGACATTAGTGGCAAGGGGTTACAAATTTTTCAGTGTAGTTTCCATCATTGCATTACTACTCTCTAAGTTTTGTATAAACATTGTTTATTATGTCCTTCTGTTATTGAATGAATGTCATTGCATATGCATTGCTGGGGCTGCTCCAAAATGACTTTTGTTGCATATGGTATATAAGTATTGTTGGGATAACACTTTGGAAATCATTGAAATTGCATGTATATACACGACAAACTGATACCATCCAAAAAAAATTCCTTGCACTTGGATAGTGATGAAGATGATAATAAAGATGCTCCATAGACAAAACGATAAAAAAACTACATATTAAAAAACATGCACCATCGAAATAATATAAGAATAATGAAGATGCTCCATGTGATATATAAAATCTACTCCAAATATACTTCAGACTCTGTTAATATTGCAAGAGCACATAAGAAAGGACAATATCATGCGCAAAGTTGTAGCTACCAGCAATAATATCAATGATTATGGTCTTCAATCTGATGATACAAATATGTATTTTGAAACAACAGTTCACCTTTACTACCTTTAATGTTGATGTGAACAATTATTCTCAAAAATCCTTACAACTTGTTATAAGATTAGACAATATTTCAGTATATGAGGCCCAATGACTTTAATAATGAACAGTGACATATTCATGACAAACCCTTAATGATACATACATTCAATGCATTGTACTATACAATATCACTACTACAAGAAGATCAAGTGATTAAACCTTCACTCCTTATGCTTATTTTTGTAAGTGAGAATGGTGTAATTTCCAAGCTGAGAGAGAGATTCGAAGCTCTAATTACAACCAGGAAAATCCAATGTTGGTAACTATGCTAAAGAGTAGGTGTGTCATTTTAGATTATATTGTGATTCCATTACAGATTCAATGATATCTTTGCACATAACTTGGTTCATAGGCTAGCTGCTCATAATTTTATTACAAAAATTTCTCAAATTGAACAACATACCTTCGTTGCATAACCTTTAAGCGTAATACATGCTTAAGGAATAATAATGGTTAGGGCTTGAAATATTTGATATCTGAGGTATGAAAATATGGCCTTGGATGCATATGACATCAACCACTGTCACAATAAAACCATTAAAACCAACTACTGCAGGTAATTACAAGCAACTTTGCACTATGAATGGTTGGAGAACCACAGACTCCAGTCCATTAGATAATATGAACCATGTAGTATTTCACTCCAGGCCTGAAAATCCTGGTGCTACATCCAATGAGAAATTTCTATTTTTTAATTCTCAGAACCCAATGTGTTATATTATATCGATTTCTTAGACTGCATACAAGATGAATGAATACTTTCTCAATCAAATGTCATCATGTAAACTCAGCCAACTATACAATTTCATTTATGACAATAGAAGGTATGAAAGTCAATGATCAAACTCTCTCTAGTTTTCTAATGTGAAGTGTACATATCATACTTTAGAATGGTTGTCACTAAAATACTTTGTCCTTTTATTTCATTAATGATGTACCTCAGACTCTAACACACATACTTTTCACTTCTCAAATTTGATCTACACTATGAAGGTAAAATTTGACATTAGGACTATGGCACTTAGGGTGAGATCTAGATAGTAGCTCTTACTGCAGACTCTACTCTAGCCATTAAAACATACCTTAGACACTTCAACTTTTTTATCACAATGAGCTTTAGGAAGACATATTCAATTTTCTTAACTTAAATCTCAAAATACAGACCTCAGCAAAGCTTTATGGATGACTTTTAGAAATAGGCCTTGAAGATATATCAACATTGACTTGAAGAGGAGTGCAATTGTATCCAAGAATAAATGTTACTTCAACAAGAAATACGCTTCTTAAGTGTTGAGCAATGTATCTCATCTTCGGCATTGCACAATGTATCTCGTCTTCGGTGCCAACCCAATATCCATATTCCTCCATCAATATATTTATTGCTAACATTAATCTCTTGGGATTCTAACAAACTCCACCATCCTGCTACAACAATCCATCTCCTTTATTTATTCATTCGAATTCCTTGCCACATGCATGTTTATTCAACTTCCAATGCTTCCAAATGGGTGACTGTTCGACTTGTTCCACATATATCACACTCTATATTCCTATTTGTATGCTTCTCTAAGCCAACCGTTTCTCTACAAAAATATGTTGTCCATTTCTCCGGGATCCCACATTTGCAATTCTTCTTGTGTGCTCTTTGTGCTAATAATCCTATGCACATATCTAATCAAGCATCCATCTTGAATTATAGATTTCACCATGTTTAGCTAGGAACCACCATTCGAACAAGAGCCACTTGCCCTAGAATGAGGTGGTGTTGTTTCTGCGACATATGCACCATAGAGGTTATATAAGGATATAGGTGATGTGGAATTATATGACAAATCAGTCAGTTAATGGTATGAAAAAATAATTGAAATCCTGGAATGTGAAACCATTTATGTTTGTGCTATGAAACCATTTATCTCTGTGCCATATAAATCTATGCCATAGTTCCTCCCGATTCTTCTTGCAGGTAGAAGCGAAAAGAGGCATCATCATGATAGGCTCAAAGTTTATTCATACTTAAAAGAATAGGAGTGAGAATCCCCATCATGTATAATAAAAATAGTCGTGTTCACAAGACACCATTGATGCTTCAACGCTAAATATAATACGTCAACGAATATAAGATAATGGTCCATAATAATTGTTTCGATAATTAAATTCATATATTCATACATAACCAGTATATTTCCTGATGCATAATAATATTACTGCAACATCCACTCTTCTATTCCTCCATACATTATCTCAGGGGAACCTTCAACCACTGCACTTTTAGTTTTTGATACCGTAACACTCTCATGCTAATAACACTACTCTAACAAAAACCCTGCTCCAAAAATAATGCTACTCCAATAACACATTGATTTATTTCTGCTATACAAATACCATAATGCATACCATAACACTCTGATACCATAACGCTCTAATGCCAGCAACACTTCTCCAATAATAACGCTTAGAATTATATTGATAGGAAGACTCCTCCAAATACCAATTAATGAATATTTGTAATGATACAATGATAATGAACATTTTTCTTATTCATCCTTTTTTTTGTGTTTCATTATTAACACTTGCAGTGAGACGCACAATGTTATTATCCTATGTGGATATTTCGAGTTCCATTGCTCGAAACATAATTCTTATGATTTTAACCATTCATCGGTTAGTGTGTTGTTGTCCTCTTAGCTTCCATGTTCAAGGATTATGTTACCTCTACCACCATGGCTGCTTGCTGCCTTCTCTTCTTCCATCAACATATTGGATATTGTATGCTTAAGGCGCCTTTTTTCCTCTATACTTCTTTGCCAAAGGAATTGTCCTTTCCGATCATGAACGTTTAGCTGTTCATATTCCAAGGAGCTCTTCTTTGACAACTTTGATGCAGAAATTTTATGGGCTTCTCTCCCCCTGGGATGTTGCTTCTTGTCTAGCACTGGCTGGATGACTATGTTTCTTCCTAGAGAAGCTCCCCCTGAAACTATGATGGATTCATTATGTCATTGAAGTAACAAGCTCTTCATTTTTCTTCTTCTTCCATACTTTATTGGGATTCCTCATAATGTATGCATTTTTTTTTATTCACATTTTGGTCGTATTTGATTTGGTTCCATCGTTTGTCTATATGTCTTTAGTGTATATGGAAATTTGGAGTATTTGGCCTCGCGGCCAAATTTATCATACTCATAACATCTTGTTTCACCTCGGTATGCTCGAGGTGAGGTGTGGCATTTTGTGCCCATTTCTCAATATCGTTTACATTGAACAAGTTTATGTACAAATTCATTGCATAAATAATAGTAGCCATGGAAATTATTTGCGTACCTGGTAAAATATTGTCCTTTCTATTTGCTTGCTTGAGGGAGTATTCTCGTTTGCTGCATCTTTAGCTGGTTAAAATTGATTTTCTTTGTCTTACATTGTGCTACGACATGTCCAAGTTTATGGCAAGAAAAACATGTGATATTTTTCACAGGAGCAAGGAACCTCCTTTGAGATCTTCCAAATTTGTTGAATTTATCTCTGGGAACAAATGAGCATTTTGCAAATAATCGTTTCTTCGTCTCATTCTTTATCTCCTGATGTTGCTTCTTGTTTTTGTTTGTTTCTTTACAAATCATGTTTTTGTTGGCTTCTAGTTCTGTAGGCCCCTTTTGAGCTGCTTCATTATCCTCTTTAATGTCTTCCTTTACTGAGTTATTCATGGAAGCAACCTCCTCTTCTAGTTTCTTACACAACCTTCTCTTTTCATCTAGCTGTCTTCTAACTGAAAAAATCTCAGACTCTAGTCTTTTCTATTGTGTATCTTTCTCTTTTAACTGTTTATTAATCATCCCTCCTAATTTCCTTTCTTATTCAAGTTCTGACTTTAGGCCTACGATTTCTTCCTTATGCTCATATTCTCTCTCATCACATATTTGCACCATTTTCTTCAGATCTTTGTTTTCATTCTTCAATCTCCCTATTTTAGTCAAGAAACAATCAAGTATGTATTGTTATTCAACTATATTTTCTTCATTGAAATGATGTCCATTCACACTAACAATGACCTTATTTGACTGGAAATTTTCATTTTGAAAGAGTTTTTTCTTCTTCTTTTTTATCTTCTTCTTAAAAATGCAGCCACTAGTGTCTCCTTCATGCATGATATGCAATCTATTCCAGATTTATTTTGCAGAAGTTAAATCCATTCCTGTTTCAAGATACTTGCTATGAATACTGTTATACATTATGCATTTTGCCTTACCATTCCATTTTTGTTCTTGCAAAGAGGGAGAGTCTTTGTAGTAACCATCACATACAAGTTTCCATACCTTAGGTCCATAAGCCATTAAATATGTTTTAATATTATCTCTCCATTAAGGAAATTTTGTTGTATTCAACACAGGTACATTTTAATAGTCCATGACTCAACCAAAACTCCTTCAAGCTATTAGGCTTCCACCAAATTTATTGGCTCTGATACCAATTGATGAACCCTTGACTAAAATCGGGGGGGATCAGTTTAGTCCATTCATGGACATTAAAATTATTTTCATTAAACTCATTAACATAACCATTACATTGGGAACTTAATAAATAATAATTAGCAAACTGAATATGTTAACATAAAGTAATAAATAGGCTAACTCATCACATCAACAAATAATAATAATTCACATGGACACCAGATTTAAGTCGAAACACAAAAGGGAGAAAACCACGATTATTATTGTTGTGATGCAAAGGAAAGCTACCACTCCCTATGACATCTGATTTTATGTAGGCTCCAACCTACATAAAGCTTCTAACTCAAATTTCTACAAGCTACAACTTTCAAGGAAGCTCCAACTCCCATATCTTTTATGCAGGCTACAACCCATAGGAGGCTCCTACCTCAACCAATTCCAACTGAACATTTATCAAGTTACATCTTGAAAGGATACCAGAATCCCCTCACACAACATGAAAACAATATGTTGATTTACTTCGTTATCAACTTTGTATTCCTCCATCTTTAGTTCTGCCTCTTCTCCCTTCAAAACTGCTTCTCATTAGCTCCAAATGTGCATAGTATATCAATCATCTCTCTCACATTCTCTAGCTCTCTAACATCTCAAATGCACACCAAAATGACATCTTTTTAGAGATAATTTAATGTTTTTTTGTATTCTATATTGGAATATGAAGTGAACAGACTTGAATCTTTGTATTCCAGACATTCGTTTCCAATCTCCTCATATCATGAATATTAGAATAAGAAATAGATAATTTATCCAATATCAATTTCAGCCATATGTAATGGATCACAACAATTCATCTTAATAGATATTTGTATTTATCTTGGAGTCATGCCTTTGCCTTAGAGGCTTGCTTTTGCATCACAACAATTTAGCTCAATTAATAATTTCACATTATTACAATTTCTTCTATGTAGCCATTTTGTCTTCTTTGCCTTGATGTACATTTATACCTTCGTTGATCATTTTTTTTTGTTAGCACTTATTCTAACTATGTTTCCAATGTTCTCTTTTAGAAATGTGCAACATAAATGCTGCTTCAGAAATACAATATCACACCTTTAGACAGCAGCTTTAGTTCGTCGTTCCGCTGAGTATGTCACAGAGATGTATGGTTACCATAGTCTTCAACAAGTGCTATATTTTCCAAAGGGATGTTGCCAGTAAATTTAAACAAAATTTACCACAGGTACGAAGTACCTTCATGTCCATTCTCTGATAACATGAATATGTGCATAAGCCCAGACCTGTTATTGCATTTGGATATAGTTCTGGAATATATCACGTCCATTCACGAAATGCACATCGGCCCAAGGATTTTGTCTTCTAATCAGGCGATTTGAAATTGTGTGTTAAGGCCCCACCAACTTACACTATGACATCATAATTTATCCATCAAATTTTCCCATCGCACTTGTTCATATCGTAATGTTTTTACCACTTGCAATCTTCCGACCTGAAATTTTGTTATCTATGGGTTCAGGTCCCATGAGGTGTTCCACGTCATATGTTCCATGTCATCTATTGCCACGTCATCTATCACACGTCATCTATCACCACATCATCTATTCCACATCATCTATCGCCACATCATCTATGCCACATCATTTATTGCCATGTCATTTGTGCCGCGTCATCTATCACCATGTCATCTCTCGCATTTTGCTACCAAATTTTCCCATATCACATGCTTATATCGCAACTTTGTTACCCAGTTGCGATTTTTTGGTTCTGTGATTTAGCGATTTTGCGATTTTGCGATTCTACGATTTTTCGATTAAGCGATTTCGCGATTTACAATTTTGCGTTTCCTACAACGGTTTTCGATTTGAGATTTTCTCACAAGTGTGCACAAAGTGAAGGGGAATTCATCATTTATTCACTCGCAATCTTCCACTGCTCCCATTTGACCAATAACATTTCTCCAAAGCCAATGATAATTTTGATG